>MJUU01009895.1:70473-91466 GCA_002080025.1 Modiolus philippinarum
GGGGGGGGGGGGGGGGGGTTATAGTTTTCCTGAATAAATTTATTTATTTTTTTCACATGCATCAACAAAAATATTTTTTATGTTAACATTATTTTTTTGGGCAGAAAGCCTCTTTCAGATTTTTTTTTCATCATTTTAGCAGACAAATTATTTTTCCACACAAAATTAGCTCCACAATATTTTTTGAAAAAAAAAAAAAAATAGCCCCCTCCTTTCAAGTCAAATGGTCGGTCCCTAAAGCGCTGCCTGTGTAAACATATATTTGTTCCACCTGACAAAAGTTCCATTGGAAAAAATATTATAGTATTTATTTATTTAAATGCACATTTGCACCCATATGCATTAGGGTTGAAGGCATACATGAACAATAATCAAAACAAAGATTACAAAATGAAAAATCATGCAGTTGTTGAGTCCACTCTCCTCAGCCTGGGACTAAAATAACATGTTATATTAGTCCCAGCCTCAGCGCAAAAGACCTTCGTGTGACGAATGAAGCAGTATACTGCACGATTTGTGGACAATTTAAACATACATACAGTTTATCTGGTTTGCTTTCTATATTTGGTATTAAACGTTTTACTTCCTGTAAATAGTTTTCTCTATGTTGTTATTACATGAAAATAAGAAATGTTCTTCATCATCAGAAGTGTTGGAGTTGCAATTCTTTCATTTTCTGTTTTCTCGTTTAATATTTTTGTACCTTTCCCCTTCAATTTCTTAAATATGATCGCTGACTCTTAATTTCGTTAGATATTTTCTATTTTCATTTTTTTATATCTTTCCAAATATGGTTCAATTTCATATTTTTTCTTAAATTTACTATAAAGAATCAATTTATTACTTTCTGTGAGATAATTTGATTTTTTTTAAAAATATTATAAACATTGACATAATATTTCTTCCTTTTGGAACAAATAATATATATCATTTATTCTGTCAGGAACATATATTATAATATCTGATCCGTTGGGCTAAAACCGCGGCTAGCCACGGGGCACTTGTTTTAATCGAATTACACAGCACAGGTGACCTGACAAACTTACCTGAACACCTTCCGACACGTGTACACATAGCAGGGGGTCAAATTAACATTTTTTGCGATGTTTATTCAAACTGAAATGTATTTTATGAAATAAATAAAAATAATCTAAAAACGCATAAAACTTGTGGCATACATATATATTCACGTTTATACAACTTTGTTAAAATGGTATTATCGCTATAATTTATTTTTATTCCTATAATTTTGTATTCCAGCATTTTTTAAAAGTATTACGAAAAAAAAAATGCATTCAATTCAAATTTAAGCGGAATACACATCGATTTCGAGTTGACACTAGGCATACCTGAAATAGTTCTATAATGTTTGGTGTTTGACGGTATAATGTTGAATATCAGATTAAAACGAAAAAACAGATTATTTATTTTATTAGACGAAAACGATTTATTTATTAATGGTTGTAACTGAATCAGCAAGACATACAGAGGTGCAGTAGTTGAACTACACAAGCATGATTGCAAGCAGATTGTAGCAACAATTTTTACAAATCCTTGATTGCAGAAAAGTTTTGAATTTTTCACTTCATGACCGCCATATCAATTATTTCTACAAGATGTTTACTTAAAACATTTCCCGTATGCTCGGGAACAAGCAATACACAAAACAATAACGTGTAGGTCAACAGATATAAGCCCTGTAGCCTTAACATGAAAAGCTTGAAGGCCGGGTTCGGAACTTTGTATGAAAGTGCATCAATACTAATTGCATCAATGCAAACTACAAAAAGTTAAAACTTTGGTAATGTGGCAAAAAGGCATGTTTAAAAAAACATAAGCGAAAGAAATTTTCGAAAGTTACTTTATTGAACTGAGTTGTCTTTTGTTGCAGACTGCAACGAAATAATTCTTTTTCATATTCAGTCTTGATTTCATTCATGACGAAACACGCTTCAAGTACACAGTATGTCCCTTGGTGACACCCGAACGGACGACTGACATCAGCAGTTGCTAATAGCATTGCACGTGTAAACATATTTTTTTGTGTATTGACAAGGATGTATATTTAAATATACGTCCTTGGTATTGACGAATTACATATTCATTGTATTTTGTTGGATTTGAGTTGCATCCTTGATTCCCTGTAGACTTCACGAATTTACATAAAAATATATAAATAACTGAAACAATTTAAAATGAAAGAATGATTCAATATAGTTTAAAAATGTGAAATATATTATTTAATTATCTCTCATTATGAAAAAAATTGAGTTAATTCAATAATGAAAGATTGAATTCACCTTAGTTTCAAAGAAAATTACACTACGACTAGAGGCGGCGGACAGGAATAAATGGAGACCCGGAGAAAGGAGAGAGGGGATGTGAGAACAAGCAATGAAACAACGCTTTTATTGTTGTTCTTCTTCTTGAAGTCACCATGAGGCCTTCAACAATGAGCTATGCTCATACCTCATAGTAAGTTTAAGACGGCCCCTAGCACCGGCTTGAGCGGAATTCATTGCTGGATGTCGAGCAAAGCCACATCCATGTTTATCATGTCATGGATGCGGGATCGTCAACAAACATAAAATCAACTGGCATAGTATTCTTACAATTGCTGTCATCCTTTGCCCGACAAAAAGAACAATAGAAGACAAACACAACGTTAAACAACCACAGGGCACTTATCGAGTCAATATGCTTTTCGTATAAGTTTAAGCTGAGACATGTCCCTGGTTTAAGGCAGCAGCAATTGGATTTCTCCCGGTCGGTGAAATATTATTTATAGGACTATAATTAATTTGTGAAAAACTTTTTACCTTCTGTTTACATCTCAGTTCTACTATTTTTGGACATTACATGTATTTACAGCTGCATTAGTTTTAAACAGAAAATAATTTTCAGCGCTAAAACGATTTACCTCTAAAAATTAGAAAGAATCTTTTTGTTTTACCAGTAGCATTATCGGGTTATAGTGCGAATTTTCTTAGAATGTTATAGGTTTCTTTTTGCACATAGATTTTTTACCCTACCAAGATCTCATCGGGGGTAACTTGACTTCAATCTGACGGGGTCGGCATAAGGTTTAAACCCAAAATTCGAAATTATTCGGGTCATGCGAAATTTTAGACCAGAATTTATCGTTAGAGACGAAAATGATGAACGAGACTTCCATATTGATATATAAAAGCATACTGATTTCAATATAAACGAGTTTATTTCTATGTTTGGCCTGAATTTCTATGGTCAATTATTTTAGAACAAAATTGTCATTCAACAAGAAATTAGACGCGAAATCTCTAGAAATTGCTAAAATGAACACGTATACCCGAAATATCATCCCAAAATTTTGCATGAAATTTCCCGTGCGTACATAATTCATGTAACAGGGATTCTGCTATGATAATGCCATGTTGTGACTGAAGATGCACAACACATTTTATTGCAAACTGGTGACGATGCCAAAGCACACACAGAATTACCGACTGTATTATTTATGGAACTGCTTCAATCAATGTTAACGGTAACTGGTACTGATATCTGTAGTATTACAGAGTAAACGATATGCTCTTTACTTTACTTTAGACTTCAAAATGCAAGTCATGTCATATGCATAGTTATTGACAACACAGCACACGAGTTTGTACACCAACACATCTATAAATATGGTCATTTACTGAAAGTACTACATGTGTGTATAGTTGAAAATTGTTTATTAATTCAATCAACATTACAGCTGTGTCAAATTAACAAGATTATAAAACAAGTATATTTGATTACCTGTACTAAAAAGGAGACATCGATTTACACGTGTTTAAATGGTCCTTGGCTAAATAAAGTCAAATTTGTGTGTTTGTTTCCAAGAAAACGTTATTTATTTCAACAAACTTACAAAGGGTGCTAGCCTAGTGAATGCAAAATATGCACAGAATGTTTGTGCACTGAATTGAAGATTTGAATAAAATCAAGGCAACTAAATTTCATACTCAGTTCCAATCAAAGCACCCCTTAAAAATCAGATAGCATGACCTTTTTTTTAGATATTTTAAAAATGGCTTTAGTGTCCGCCAAGTCATGATTTACATGTACATGGAGCTGTACTGGCAACAGTCTTGATTAGATATATCAGACATATAATAGCCAAGGACATACGAGCAAAATGTATAGCCTACGTGGTTAATTTCTTTCTAACAAATTTCTCTGGAGTGCTCTCATATTTTCCCTGTCATGCATCTCAGTAAACCAAAGGACAGCTATTTATTTAACATCAAGATACTGAAGGAGAGCAGTTTTACATACATATTTATTGTTTATTTCTGACACATAAAATTTAAGATAGGTATGATACCCACTAAATGAACATATCAAATCTATTCAAAGTGATAAATTAATCGCTACCTATAACCTGGAGTACACACTCCAGTAAGTACCCTAGTAAAATTTACGAAAACTGTTGAATGCTCTGTGAAGACAATATTTTATCAATTGGTTTGTTATTTTTTCCGCATTTAATGGATGTTGCGAATAAATTAATACATAGTATCTTTAGTTTATTAGTTGTATAAATAATGCTTCTTTACAAAGGCTCAATATTTTTTAATTTGTTGTACAACAGATAATTCAATGCTATCTTAATGGTTCTCAGTGTTGTTGTTTGACATTGTTTGAGGAAAATGAGTATATGATATCCACTTCTATATAAAAAACAAAAATATTTTGCCTTATTATTTCTACGCAAAACGAGGTCTATACTTGAGATAATTTCCTACACCATTCGACACGAAATTGACTACATTTACCAAATGCATAAAATCTTCTCGAAAACTGTGGTAACAGGTCATCTGTTACATACACTGTCATAACAAAATCAAATCGAATGCATTTTCATACATTTAGATAACAGATTCAGCCACTGACCTTACCACTTATATACAATTTTGACGGTTTTTCTTTAGGTTTTTGTTGAAATTCGTTGTATAGGACATCCAGAACCGAAAAAAACTAACTGCTGTTTGGAAGGCAACGTAACTAAATACCGAAGTTACTGTGAATTTAAATTCTGCATATGTTTATTCATTCGTAACCAAAAAAAAACTGTTTTGGTTCTTGGTGTATTTGTGTAGTGACTATCCTCTAACACACTGTAAAATAGTAAAATGGACACAAAAAGCTATTCACGACAATGTTCGACTGCTAATAATCTAGAAAACATACAAGTGTAGCATATATTAATTTTATTTTCAAGAAGTACATTTACTAGAGACCACTTTACTCGATTTTCGGCAACATGCATCTGAGCATATTTTGAAAATGACTCAACATAGGAACAAATTCACGCCTTAATGATCATACTTCTTTTTAAATAAAGAAATTAGCGTGGCAATTTATAATTCACATCGCAAATTTGTTTTTGATGTATTTTTGTTGTGTACACGTAAAGGGATATGGAATAAAATGTACATCAGAAAACAATCTTATACATTCACCATGGAACCCGCAAAACAAGACACTCTTGTCGACGTCTAAATAGAAAAAAATATTCATATCCCTTTGCAGATTATAAACACTCCGTCAGATCTGTGTGCATGTACGATTTTGAATGGAGATAATTATTTCCTTTTAGATAATAATTTTTAATACAGTAAAAATTTTTAATACAGTAAAAAACTTTTATAAATCGGTTTTCGAGCTAAATTAACTATGCTTTGGGAAAATGACCGTGAAGTTTTTGACCTGTAATCAGCAAAATTAAGAAATAATTCGTGAAATACTTATCTTGGCTGCTAAGGTTTTGACGATTTGATATTCATATTCAGGGGGGACTTTGTAAATGAATAATTTAATCTTGGTGTCAATTAAAATAGATATTTAATTTTAATTTGAAGAACTAAAGAATAATGTTTTTATGCAAATGCAAATAAATTATTTTGAAGTGACATTTGATGTGAATAAATAATTTTTGAAATTCTCATGAAGACGAATATTTTTTGTATGCGAAATCGACAAAACTACACACCCTAAAATTCAAATGGTCATCCCCTAAAAGCAATTAAATATCGGATATACATATATTTATGGTGGTGACAAGATTAATGAAATAAATGCGAAACTTTCCTTTTGAATGAGTAAATAACGTTGAATGCAGATATTTCTGAGACCATCACCGGAAATTTTAAATGTCATGAAGTTTCGTATTTAATAGCTATGTTACCGTTCTATCTATCTGCAATTTGCGGCTGGAAATTAAAAAAACAAACAAACAAACAAACATTTTGCAAAATAAATATTGGCAACTGAGTTAATCTAAAGATAAGAATAGTTTATTTTTTAAATACATTAAAAAATATAAATAAATATCCATGAACACTATTACAATTTATCTAAAGAAATAGATTGATTTCGAAAATTTTAGATAATTATAGATAAAAGGAATTAACTTGTACATATACGGTAAAAAATCACTGTTATTAACTGAGTTGCACTGTCACAATCCGCCACAGTGCAACACAGTTATTTCAAATACTGTGGCTAACTGTCATGCACTGTTACAATCAAAGACAGTGCATGACAGTAACACCAAATACTGTCAATAACTGACATGAACTGTAACAATCCGGGACAGTGCATGACAGTAGTCGTAAAGACTGTCATTTACTGTGTGTTACTGTTACAGTACTGGACAGTTAATCACAGTACTTGGGTATAACTGTTAATGACTGTCCCCGATTGGCACAGTTCTTGACAGTACTTAATAGATATTTCACAGTACTACCACAGCAGAGAACAGTGAATGACAGTGAAAAAATCACTGTTCCTGGTATGGACAGTACTTTTTTCTGTTCATAGTGTTAGTCATTTGCATTCCCAGACACACACAGCAACTGTCCCCTCGACTATGTACATTTAAAAGCTGACTATTTACAGTGTTAAATTATATACATTTGGTCGTTGATCTAGCTGGCAGGACTAACCTCGAGGTTAGCCCTGAATTCCTCAATGGTACCTGTTGTAGCTCACGTGCTGTAGCTGCAGTGGTTGCTAAGATCTGGTAAATGATTCCAGTCTACAATGTTCCTGTGGAAGAAGGAGTTTCTGTAAGTGGTTCTAGAATAATCTGTGCTGCTCTCTTGTTCTGCAGTCACTGTTCTGTATATATAGACCCCTGTTGATGTCTACCAGGCTGTTCTGGATCTTGTATAGCTTACAGTCTACTGGTCTTCCTTCTTTGTTCCAGGGTCTGCCAATTGAGGTGGTGTCAGGTGTTCGGGTCGTGTAATCGTTGGTAACATAACATGCTGCTCTACGTTGTTTTCAAACTGGCTTGTCTTTGTTACCAACAAAGGATTAACAAACCCGTACAGCAGGAAGCGAAAGAATAATTTCAAAATCTGCTCGTATCTGAAAGGAACGATGTGAAAAAAATGTCTGAAAGGAATTTTAGGCGGGAAAGTAAATGAGAAGCGAACTGACTGTCCGAAAATGAGTAATCCGAAGACAATGGCAACATCGCAACATCTTAAAACAAAGACACCATTTGAATACGGGTATTTCAGATACCACGGTAAGGTTTTTATATATAGAACTGGATTTTCCCTTTTGTGTACCAAAGATTATATAACGGAGTGAATATTGGAAATTGAGTCGTGATTGGTTAGTATGTTAAATATTTTTTTAACTAGACTCATTATGTATGATTAAGAAACATGAAAGAAATTTTCTTGTGCCTTTAATATTGAAAACAATTGAAACAATTTATTTTTATTTATTTTTATTTTTTTAAATTGGAATTATCAAGGTCCTTGGTATAATAAAACATTGGCTAAGATTTATACTTAAAAAAATTAGAAATGGTGATATGTTACATTAACGATATCACTTCTTTGGAAAAAGGGGTTCCCTGATGCTTGGAGATCGGAAGAAAAAAGTAACAAAACAAAAAATATGAAAAGGGAAATAACTCATATAAGGAGTCATTAGATCCCTTCGGTCCAAATGTAACGAATCATCCCAAGGATGAAACAAACTGTTTGCAAAAGAAAGTAAGTTGATATCTCTTGTAATGTTTCAGAGGCCATCCGATAACAAGATAAACAGTATAAGGTGAGATCACTCCCTTCGCAAAAAGTTTTTTTTTTGTAAAATACAGGGTTAGTTTTAAAGGCAGAATCACATTAGAATATCATTTACCAAAAAATCTTTTAGACATCTCACGAAATATTTTTGAACGAAAGCTTTTAAAAACGACGAAAAAAAAAATGGAAAAAAGAATAAACAATATATAAACAAGATATTTCCATAGAACGGCAGATAAGGCGTTTAAATTCGTTTTTTATTACTTTTGTTTTTTCAACAGATTTGCATTTTTTTTGCAATCCTCACACCAATAAAATCAATATTTTTGCGTGCATTTCACCCCTTTCGTGTACACACGATTTGAATGAAATACATGGTTGAAACGACTCACTTCGGTTATTTATCGTAAATTCAGTTATTCAATTAATAGCGTGTATGATTGTAATGAATCATTTGAAGCGTGTATAAATGCAATGAGTCGTTTGAAGTGTGTAATTCATTCCG
This sequence comes from Modiolus philippinarum, assembly GCA_002080025.1. Classification (NCBI taxonomy): domain Eukaryota; kingdom Metazoa; phylum Mollusca; class Bivalvia; order Mytilida; family Modiolidae; genus Modiolus; species Modiolus philippinarum. The sequence continues at coordinate 79,051 of MJUU01009895.1, forward strand.
TTTTTCGATCGCTCAACTCGCTTGTACATTCTGTTCATGTTGTAATGATGAACGTTCAACCAATTGTTCTGTAACGAATTTACAGGGTGCGATCACACGCTGGACCCTAAATTCATATCATGACGTGTCATCTCGGGGGAGGGGGTTCACTTCCGATATATAATAACATAGGGATGATCCGCTGGAAGAGGTACATTTTTCTTCTTTCATGTTATATGATAAGGGTAATAAATTGCTATGAAAATATGTGATAAGGATGGGAAATGTCAGATGAGATTTTCTGATAAGGTCAATATGTTGGATGGAAATCGGAAAACAATATGAATTTGACATAACTACATTGACAAGGCATCGAACAGCGTTTAATTCACTACTTTTTGATTTAAAATAAAGAATTTACTGTCTTTATCCCAATATATGACAAGGTATACTTGTCTACATCATGTGTGATTAGGTTTACTTTCCTGCTAAAATATACATTTTTGAGATTCTTAATATACAATATTAATAAGGGTGGGGTTCCTGGTATGCCATTGGCTCACCCCTACCGAAAAGCATATGGAGTGACCCCCGATCGAGCATGTCATACGCTGAATACTGAAAGTCATACAACGTTATAAATATGCAGTGTGCTATCATACGCTAAATACTTTAACTCATACCGTGTCGAAATTACAGTGCGCTGTCATACGCTGAATACTGGAAGTCATAGACCGTTACGAATTTGATGTGTGCTGTCATACGCTGAATACTGAAAGTCATACCGTGACGAAATTACAGTGCGCTGTCATACGCTGAATACTGAAAGTCATAGACCGTTACGAATTTACAGTGTGCTGTCATACGCTGAATACTTTAAAGTCATACCATGACGACATTACAGTCTGCTGTCATACGCTGAATAGTAAAAGGCTCCAATCACAAGGCTATGGACACTTGTTCCACATATACATACACTCTAGGCTATCAGGGATCTGTGGAGCTAATGCTATATTGCCCCGATATAATTAGTGCAGCTCACTAAGATGGAACGAGGGGTCTAAGCATGATCCATGATAAGGCATTTTTGGCGGCATAATTCTTGAAAAAATACCTCAAACTTTTATCACTGTTATATAACTTTTTGTAATTAAATTTTAACATGTAGGTACTCTAAATTACTTAATTTACCTCATAGGGATTTCAAGATGAAGAACACCAATAAATGCATTGTTCCTTTGCTCGATTTAATCATGTATTTCTAGAGACTTTATGTCAAGCGCATCTGTTAATCGTGGTCCTAAAGGGAGATCCTTGTACCAGGTACGAAAAATAAAAAAATGCCTGTAAGATGTACGACAATAGCTAAAAAAATCTAAATGAGCTTGTACGTTGTACATGGCATGTTTTGTACGAATGTACGTGAAATAACCAAGGTCTTGTACGATGTACGAAAAATGATTGATTGATTGATTGATTGATTCTTGTACGAAAAATGAAATTGGTCGTAAACGTAGTATAAAAATAACCCTTTAGCACCCTCTTACTAAGAGGGTCTTTGTCTAGTCCTTTTACATATGACTTCGCATTTTCTTTCCATATTTAAATATTTTACGAAAGGATATAGAGTAAATATTAATGAACATGAGACCATAACACATATGTTAACTAAAACTGCAATAATTTAAATGATAAGCGGCCCAGGCGATTCCAAGGCGTTTTCTGAGCTCTTATAAAAATTGACTTATGTGTGAAAAATATTTATGCTTTTCTACTTTGAAAGATAATTTGGAATGAGTATAGATTTTTGTAGACTGTTTTCATATACAATTCCTCAGGAGCAGTTGCAATATGACTAAAAACTCAACACCTGATGTAAAATCAAATGTAAACAAAGACAACATGGCGATCAACACATATACATATGCAAAGATTGTTTCAGGTAGCAGTACAGATGAATTGAGTAATGTTAAACCTATAATCCTTTTGGAATCTGACATATTCAACCCCAAAAGAAAAGGTGATAATTTTATTACTCACACCGAGGTCTATAAAGCCATAGGTAGAACTTTGTCCCCCTCCCATCTGAAAGGTCTTCAGAGAGTTAGAGGACTCTGGCGTGTGTATACTGACAGTGAAGATGATCGTAATACCCTTCTCATTAATGGTTTAGCGATCAGGGATACTTTAGTGAGCTTTTACTCTAAAAATCCAAGGTTTCAAGCAAATGAAGATCCAACTTACCTCAAAATCAAAATTAAGGACGTCCCTTGCTCTGCTGATGATGGACAAATAAGTAGCTTTCTGGAAACAGTTGCTTGCAAGATACATAAACAATTTAGGGAACGTTTGAGAGTTGATGGTTTATTAACTAATTGCAAAACGGGTGACAGAATTTTTTTCTGTGAACCTCTTACCAATCCTCTGCCACGACAAGTAACAATAAGTAAATACCGAGTAACGATTTTTCACAAGGGACAACCAAAAAGCAATGAACATCTAACATGCAACAAATGCTTACAAAAGGGGCATGTTGTAACCGAGTGTCAAAACCAGTGGAAATGTAAACAATGTGATAAATTTGGTCATAAACAATCTGAATGTATGGAGCCTTTCTCGGGCGTTGATAATTTAGTAGATCAGGGTGGCTTTGTAGATGACGAAGGTGAGGACTGTAAATCAAAGCACTCTGAATCTGATAATTCCGACTCCGAGACTGACGAATCTGATAGTGAAACTGGAGAGGAAACTAAAGATGAAGCTCAGAGCCAAGACGAAACTATAGAAGAAGGTCAAAATGAAGACTTCACTCATTTAGATAATACACAATCAACCGAACAAACACAATCACAATCAATTTTGAAACCTTTAATACAACATGTACATTGTGAAGTTTCACCAAAGGATTTTGATGACACTCAAAGTCAGCCTTCAAATAAGCAGGAGAGTAAAAAAAACAGGAAAAAATAAAAAGAAAATAAAGAAACTTAACGTCGATAAATACAAAAACCAAAAGAGCAACACAACTGTAAAACAAGGCTCCATGGATCAATTTTTGATTGAAAAAGACAGTATTGTAACACCGCAGAGTAAAACTTCAAAACGTAAAGCGACTACTCCTATGTCAGAATTACATGACCGCAGCAGCCAGGCAACCAGCAAACAAAAAATATCATAAAAAAATTAAACAAATTTAAGTTTTTTTAATCAATGTTCTTTTCTTTTATCATGCTGTGTTTATTTTACAAAATGATAAATACACATCTTATAATATGTCTGACCATATCTATATGGAGTTTTTGTAACTCATGTACTATATCAGTGGTCTTTCATCGACCTAATTTTTTTTATGAAAAATATGAAAAAATAAACAAAAATAATAATGTCTGTGATGAAATTAAAGATTTCATACATTCATTTAATAAATATCAGTTTTTTTTTTGGAAGAAAATGTCAAGCTTTATGGCAAATGATTAACAGTTGATTGATATCCTGCATAGTGTCAAATAATCTACAAATACACACCAAATGTAAACTTCAGTTATTCCATAGATTTACAGAAGTTTATATTAAACAGTATAAAATATGTACATATTCAAAATGGATATTGATAAACAAGTTTCCGATCATATTAAATATCTTCCCCTATATCTTTAATCGCATATCGGAAGATAATCAGCTCGGTATGAGTTTATCCTTTATTTCGGTATATAACCACTAGAGATATAAAATTCTTATTTCCTTCTCACATTCTTAATTTTTAAGACTTTTCCACTGAAATTAAGAATGTGCAATGGAAATTAATAATGACCGTCAGAGATTAAGGATGACGTGCAGAGATTAAGAATGACTTGTGAAAATTAAGAATGACTCGCGGAGATTAAGAATTTACTACTCAGACTAAGAATTTGATGCGCTGAAAATCTATCGACAATTAACGACAATACAGTTATCGAGTGTCCTTATCAATTCATCAATATAAGGTGTAACACAACTAATTCCGTCTCCCATTGCCTCAAATGTTAAATTGCACGTGTTTCTGCGTTCGTAGAATTTGTATCTGAAGTTCAAACAAAATGACACATGTCTCATCTAAAAGACACATCTTTTGGTAAACCCTCATGAAAAAAATCAACCGACCTTCACTGTAATATAAGAAAAAACTGGTTCCCGGAAGGTCACGACCTAGGGATAGGTACTTCCTGTCTGTGTTTTCACGGGAAAAATACCTCCGCTTTCACCTTTGATAAAATCTTTAATTTTCAACGAAATGGTATAGATTTAGGCTGAAAAGAATCTCTATTTAATGCCTTTTCGATTTGATTCATAATGACTAGTCAACCGTTTTGATCTACGGCACTATTAACACTTCTTTGGAACTATGTTGTCTCAAATAAGGACTATATTCACATATGTGCCTGACTGGGTTCCGAATTAGTTGTGTTACACCTATAACAGAAAAAAAACTCGCTCTTACGCTCTTGTATCTGTTTATTTTTCATCTTTGGTGTGTATACTAGAAAACTACAACTTTATTTTATGCATTAGTCTGTATTTACAAAATTTGTGGACAAATTAGTAAACGATGCTGCCAGTGCTTTTGCACTTGGATTTAGCAAAATACCGACTACTGTGCTATAGACCTCGAAACTGTAAAAGACTGCTCTTTTGACACTTAAAGCGCGTCTGGCTAACAGAAAATAATTAAATAAATGATATTAAGTTGTTTAAAACATGTTTCTTGTGTTATTTCTTGATTTGAGTCATGTTGATCATAGGCCGGGTACCCCCTCCCCCTTTTTTCGAGAAAATGCAATTTTTTGTATATCTGCTCAATATCTGCAAAATTTTTATTAGAAAATAACTTCATCTAGTAAAATCAGTGTAATTTAGTGTATTGGTATGAAAGTCCGGTGCAAATCAAATCGTAGAATTGTCGTAAGTTCCACCAGAAATTCAGCTTAAATTTCAAAATTTTTGCAAAATGCATATCTTTTTTTGCTAAAACATTCTTTGATCATCATTCTCTAGTGAAATTGCAGTAATGAACTAAGGAGAAATACTAGTTTCCAAACTTTTCTCTGTATCATTCACTCGTATTCAAAATCCCTAAAGTTATTACGTAACAGAAATTTTCAGAGCTGAATACAGTTTCACATACGATTTTGTCATAAATTCATTTATATTTCAACAAAACGGATCGAACTAGAACGTTTTTCAGTTAAATTAACAGTATTAAAGAAAAAAAAAATTGTTATTTTTTGTAAAAGGTGTAACACAACTAATTCCGTCTCCCATTGCCTCCCATGTTAAATTGCACGTGTTTCTGCGTTCGTAGAATTTGTATCTGAAGTTCAAACAAAATGACACATGTCTCATCTAAAAGACACATCTTTTGGTAAACCCTCATGAAAAAATCAACCGACCTAAACTGTAATTTAAGAAAAAACTGGTTCCCGGAAGGTCACGACCTAGGGTTAGGTACTTCCTGTCTGTGTTTTCACGGGAAAAATACCTCCGCTTTCACCTTTGATAAAATCTTTAATTTTCAACGAAATGGTATAAATTTAGGCTGAAAAGAATCTCTATTTAATGCCTTTTCGATTTGATTCATAATGACTAGTCAACCGTTTTAATCTACGGCACTATTAACAATTCTTTGGAACTATGTTGTCTCAAATAAGGACTATATTCACATATGTGCCTGACTGGGTTCCGAATTAGTTGTGTTACACCTGTAATATAGGAAAAAAACTGGTTTCCGGAAGGTCACGACCTAGGAATTAGTTGTGTTACACCTATAACAGAAAAAAACTCGCTCCTACGCTCTTGTATCTGTTTATTTTTCATCGTTGGTGTGTATACTAGAAAACTACAACTTTATTTTATGCATTAGCCTGTATTTACAAAATTTGTGGACAAATTAGTAAACGGTGCTTCCAGTGCTTTTGCACTTGGATTTAGCAAAATACCGACTACTGTGCTATAGACCTCGAAACTGTAAAAGACTGCTCTTTTGACACTCAAAGCGCGTCTGGCTAACAGAAAGTAATTAAATAAATGATATTAAGTTGTTTAAGACATGTTTCTTGTGTTATTTCTTGATTAGAGTCATGTTGATCATAGGCCGGGTACCCCCCTCCCCCTTTTTTCGAGAAAATGCAATTTGTTGTATATCTGCTCAATATCTGCAAAACTTTTATTAGAAAATAACTTCATCAAGTAAAATCAGTGTAATTCAGTGTATTGGTATGAAATTCAGACGTTTATAGCCCATTAAAAAACTTGGGAATGAATTATGAGAACCGTGTCCGGTGCAAATCAAATCGTAGAATTGTCGTAAGTTCCACCAGAAATTCAGCTTAAATTTCAAAATTTTTGCAAAATGCTTATCTTTTTTTGCTAAAACGTCTTTGATCATCATTCTCTAGTGAAATTGTAGTAATGAAACAACGAGAAATACTAGTTTCCGAACTTTTCTCTGTATCATTCACTGGTATTCAAAATCCCTAAAGTTATTACGTAACAGAAATTTTCAGAGCTGAATACAGTTTCACAAACGATTTTGACATAAAATAATTTATATTTCAACAAAATGGATCGAACTAGAACGTTTTTCAGTTAAATTAACAGTATTAAAGAAAAAACAAAATTTGTTATTTTTTGTAAAAGGTGTAACACAACTAATTCCGTCTCCCATTGCCTCCAATGTTAAATTGCACGTGTTTCTGCGTTCGTAGAATTTGTATCTGAAGTTCAAACAAAATGACACATGTCTCATCTAAAAGACACATCTTTTGGTAAACCCTGATGAAAAAATCAACCGACCTTAACTGTAAGGTGTAACACAACTAATTCCGCCTCCCTTTGCCTCCCATGTTAAATTGCACGTGTTTCTGCGTTCGTAGAATTTGTATCTGAAGTTCAAACAAAATGACACATGTCTCATCTAAAAGACACATCTTTTGGTAAACCCTCATGAAAAAATCAACCGACCTTCACTGTAATATAAGAAAAAAAATGGTTCCCGGAAGGTCACGACCTAGGGATATGTACTTCCTGTCTGTGTTTTCACGGGAAAAATACCTCCGCTTTCACCTTTGATAAAATCTTTAATTTTCAACGAAATGGTATAAATTTAGGCTGAAAAGAATCTTTATTTAATGCCATTTCGACTTGATTCATAATGAGTAGTCAACCGTTTTTATCTACGGCACTATTAACACTTCTTTGGAACTATGTTGTCTCAAATAAGGGCTATATTCACATATGTGCCTGACTGGGTTCCGAATTAGTTGTGTTACACCTATAACAGAAAAAAACTCGCTCCTACGCTCTGGTATCTGTTTATTTGTCATCTTTGGTGTGTATGCTAGAAAACTACAACTTTATTTTATGCATTTGTCTGTATTTACAAAATTTGTGGACAAATTAGTAAACGGTGCTTCCAGTGCTTTTGCACTTGGATTTAGCAAAATACCGACTACTGTGCTATAGACCTCGAAACTGTAAAAGACTGCTCTTTTGACACTTAAAGCGCGTCTCGCTAACAGAAAGTAATTAAATTAATGATATTAAGTTGTTTAAAACATGTTTCTTGTGTTATTTCTTGATTTGAGTCATGTTGATCATAGGCCGGGTACCCCCCTCCCCCTTTTTTCGAGAAAATGCAATTTTTTGTATATCTGCACAATATCTGCAAAACTTTTATTAGAAAATAACTTCATCTAGTAAAATCAGTGTAATTTAGTGTATTGGTATGAAATTCAGACGTTTATAGCCCATTAAAAAACTTGGGAATGAATTATGAGAACCGTGTCCGGTGCAAATCAAATCGTAGAATTGTCGTAAGTTCCACCAGAAATTCAGCTTAAATTTCAAAATTTTTGCAAAATGCTTATCTTTTTTTGCTAAAATGTTCTTTGATTATCATTCTCTAGTGAAATTGCAGTAATGAAACAAGGAGAAATACTAGTTTCCGAACTTTTCTCTGTATCATTCACTGGTATTCAAAATCCCTAAAGTTATTACGTAACAGAAATTTTCAGAGCTGAATACAGTTTCACAAACGATTTTGTCATAAAATAATTTATATTTCAACAAAATGGATCGAACTAGAACGTTTTTCAGTTAAATTAACAGTATTAAAGAAAAAAAAAAATGTTTTTTTGTAAAAGGTGTAACACAACTAATTCCGTCTCCCATTGCCTCCCATGTTAAATTCCACGTGTTTCTGCCTTCGTAGAATTTGTATCTGAAGTTCAAACAAAATGACACATGTCTCATCTAAAAGACACATCTTTTGGTAAACCCTCATGAAAAAATCAACCGAACTTAACTGTAATTTAAGAAAAAACTGGTTCCCGGAAGGTCACGACCTAGGGATAGGTACTTCCTGTCTGTGTTTTTACGGGAAAAATACCTCCGCTTCCACCTTTGATAAAATCTTTAATTTTCAACGAAATGGTATAAATTTAGGCTGAAAAAAATCTCTATTTAATGCCTTTTCGATTTGATTCATAATGACTAGTCAACCGTTTTAAACTACGGCACTATTAACACTTCTTTGGAACTATGTTGTCTCAAATAAGGACTTTATTCACATATGTGCCTGACTGGGTTCCGAATTAGTTGTGTTACACCTATAACAGAAAAAAACTCGCTCCTACGCTCTTGTATCTGTTTATTTTTCATCTTTGGTGTGTATACTAGAAAACTACAACTTTATTTTATGCATTAGTCTGTATTTACAAAATTTGTGGACAAATTAGTAAACGGTGCTTCCAGTGTTTTTGCACTTGGATTTAGCAAAATACCGACTACTGTGCTATAGACCTCGAAACTGTAAAAGACTGCTCTTTTGACACTTAAAGCGCGTCTGGCTAACAGAAAGTAATTAAATAAATGATATTAAGTTGTTTAAAACATGTTTCTTGTGTTATTTCTTGATTTGAGTCATGTTGATCATAGGCCGGGTACCCCCTCCCCCTTTTTTCGAGAAAATGCAATTTTTTGTATATCTGCTCAATATCTGCAAAACTTTTATTAGAAAATAACTTCATCTAGTAAAATCAGTGTAATTTAGTGTATTGGTATGAAATTCAGACGTTTATAGCCCATTAAAAAACTTGGGAATGAATTATGAGAACCGTAGCCGGTGCAAATCAAATCGTAGAATTGTCGTAAGTTCCACCAGAAATTCAGCTTAAATTTCAAAATTTTTGCAAAATGCTTATCTTTTTTTGCTAAAACATTCTTTGATCATCATTCTCTATTGAAATTGCAGTAATGAAACAACGAGAAATACTAGTTTCCGAACTTTTCTCTGTATCTATCACTGGTATTCAAAATCCCTAAAGTTATTACGTAACAGAAATTTTCAGAGCTGAATACAGTTTCACAAACGATTTTGTCATAAAACCATTTATATTTCAACAAAATGGATCGAACTAGAACGTTTTTCAGTTAAATTAACAGTATTAAAGAAAAAAAAATGTTATTTTTTGTAAAACAGAAAAAAACTCGCTCCTACGCTCTTGTTTCTGTTTATTTTTCATCTTTGGTGTGTATACTAGAAAACTACAACTTTATTTTATGCATTAGTCTGTATTTACAAAATTTGTGGACAAATTAGTAAACGTTGCTTCCAGTGCTTTTGCACTTGGATTTAGCAAAATACCGACTACTGTGCTATAGACCTCGAAACTGTAAAAGACTGCTCTTTTGACACTTAAAGCGCGTCTGGCTAACAGAAAGTAATTAAATAAATGATATTAAGTTGTTAAAAACATGTTTCTTGTGTTATTTCTTGATTTGAGTCATGTTGATCATAGGCCGAATACCCCCCTCCCCTTTCGAGAAAATGCAAATTTTTGTATATCTGCTCAATATCTGCAAAACTTTTATTAGAAAATAACTTCATCTAGTAAAATCAGTGTAATTTAGTGCATTGGTATGAAATTCAGACGTTTATAGCCCATTAAAAAACTTGGGAATGAATTATGAGAACCGTGTCCGGTGCAAATCAAATCGTAGAATTGTCGTAAGTTCGACCTGAAATTCAGCTTTAATTTCAAAATTTTTGCAAAATGCTTATCTTTTTTTGCTAAAACATTCTTTGATCATCATTCTCTAGTGAAATTGCAGTAATGAAACAACGAGAAATACTAGTTTCCGAACTTTTCTCTGTATCCTTCACTTGTATTCAAAATCCCTAAAGTTATTACGTAACAGAAATTTTCAGAGCTGAATACAGTTTCACAAACGATTTTGTCATAAAATAATTTATATTTCAACAAAATGGATCGAACTAGAACGTTTTTCAGTTAAATTAACAGTATTAAAGAAAAAAAAAATTGTTATTTTTTGTAAAAGGTGTAACACAACTAATTCCGTCTCCCATTGCCTCCCATGTTAAATTGCACGTGTTTCTGCGTTAGTAGAATTTGTATCTGAAGTTCAAACAAAATGACACATGTCTCATCTAAAAGACACATCTTTTGGTAAACCCTCATGAAAAAATCAGCCAACCTTAACTGTAATATAAGAAAAAACTGGTTCCCGGAAGGTCACGACCTAGGGATAGGTACTTCCTGTCTGTGTTTTCACGGGAAAAATACCTCCGCTTTCACCTTTGATAAAATCTTTAATTTTCAACGAAATGGTACAAATTGAGGCTGAAAAGAATCTCTATTTAATGCCTTTTCGATTTGATTCATAATGACTAGTCAACCGTTTTAATCAACGGCACTATTAACACTTCTTTGGAACTCAAATAAGGACTATATTCACATATGTGCCTGACTGGGTTCCGAATTAGTTGTGTTACACCTATAACAGAAAAAAACTCGCTCCTACGCTCTTGTTTCTGTTTATTTTTCATCTTTGGTGTGTATACTAGAAAACTACAACTTTATTTTATGCATTAGTCTGTATTTACAAAATTTGTGGACAAATTAGTAAACGGTGCTTCCAGTGCTTTTGCACTTGGATTTAGCAAAATACCGACTACTGTGCTATAGACCTCGAAACTGTAAAAGACTGCTCTTTTGACACTTAAAGCGGGTCTGGCTAACAGAAAGTAATTAAATAAATGATATTAAGTTGTTTAAAACATGTTTCTTGTGTTATTTCTTGATTTGAGTCATGTTGATTATAGGCCGGGTACCCCCTCCCCCTTTTTTCGGGAAAAGGCAATTTTTTGTATATCTGCTCAATATCTGCAAAACTTTTATTAGAAAATAACTTCATCTAGTAAAATCAGTGTAATTTAGTGTATTGGTATGAAATTCAGACATTTATAGCCCATTAAAAAACTTGGGAATGAATTATGAGAACCGTGTCCGGTGCAAATCAAATCGTAGAATTGTCGTAAGTTCCACCAGAAATTCAGCTTAAATTTCAAAATATTTGCAAAATGCTTATCTTTTTTGGCTAAAACATTCTTTGATCATCATTCTCTAGTGAAATTGCAGTAATGAAACAACGAGAAATACTAGTTTCCGAACTTTTCTCTGTATCATTCACTGGTATTCAAAATCCCTAAAGTTATTACGTAACAGAAATTTTCAGAGCTGAATACAGTTTCACAAACGATTTTGTCGTAAAATCATTTATATTTCAACAAAATTGATCGAACTAGAACGTTTTTCAGTTAAATTAACAGTATTAAAGAAAAAAAAATTGTTATTTTTTGTAAAACAGAAAAAAAACTCGCTCCTACGCTCTTGTTTCTGTTTATTTTTCATCTTTGGTGTGTATACTAGAAAACTTCAACTTTATTTTATGCATTAGTCTGTATTTACAAAATTTGTGGACAAATTAGTAAACGTTGCTTCCAGTGCTTTTGCACTTGGATTTAGCAAAATACCGACTACTGTGCTATAGACCTCGAAACTGTAAAAGACTGCTCTTTTGACACTTAAAGCGCGTCTGGCTAACAGAAAGTAATTAAATAAATGATATTAAGTTGTTTAAAACATGTTTCTTGTGTTATTTCTTGATTTGAGTCATGTTGATCATAGGCCGGGTACCCCCCTTCCCCTTCGAGAAAATGCAATTTTTTGTATATTTGCTCAATATCTGCAAAACTTTTATTAGAAAATAACTTCATCTAGTAAAATCAGTGTAATTTAGTGTATTGGTATTAAATTCAGACGTTTATAGCCCATTAAAAAACTTGGGAATGAATTATGAGAACCGTGTCCGGTGCAAATCAAATCGTAGAATTGTCGTAAGTTCCACCTGAAATTCAGCTTAAATTTCAAAATTTTTGCAAAATGCTTATCTTTTTTTGCTAAAACATTCTTTGATCATCATTCTCTAGTGAAATTGCAGTAATGAAACAACGAGAAATACTAGTTTCCGAACTTTTCTCTGTATCATTCACTGGTATTCAAAATCCCTAAAGTTATTACGTAACAGAAATTTTCAGAGCT
>MJUU01009895.1:92106-144514 GCA_002080025.1 Modiolus philippinarum
CACTTGGATTTAGCAAAATACCGACTACTGTGCTATAGACCTCGAAACTGTAAAAGACTGCTCTTTTGACACTCAAAGCGCGTCTGGCTAACAGAAAGTAATTAAATAAATGATATTAAGTTGTTTAAAACATGTTTCTTGTGTTATTTCTTGATTTGAGTCATGTTGATTATAGGCCGGGTACCCCCTCCCCCTTTTTTCGGGAAAAGGCAATTTTTTGTATATCTGCTCAATATCTGCAAAACTTTTATTAGAAAATAACTTCATCTAGTAAAATCAGTGTAATTTAGTGTATTGGTATGAAATTCAGACGTTTATAGCCCATTAAAAAACTTGGGAATGAATTATGAGAACCGTGTCCGGTGCAAATCAAATCGTAGAATTTTCGTAAGTTCCACCAGAAATTCAGCTTAAATTTCAAAATTTTTGCAAAATGCTTATCTTTTTTGGCTAAAACATTCTTTGATCATCATTCTCTAGTGAAATTGCAGTAATGAAACAACGAGAAATACTAGTTTCCGAACTTTTCTCTGTATCATTCACTGGTATTCAAAATCCCTAAAGTTATTACGTAACAGAAATTTTCAGAGCTGAATACAGTTTCACAAACGATTTTGTCATAAAATCATTTATATTTCAACAAAATTGATCGAACTAGAACGTTTTTCAGTTTTAACAGTATTAAAGAAAAAAAAAAATTTGTTATTTTTTGTAAAAGGTGTAACACAACTAATTCCGTCTCCCATTGCCTCCCATGTTAAATTGCACGTGTTTCTGCGTTCGTAGAATTTGTATCTGAAGTTCAAACAAAATGACACATCTTTAACTTTCAACGAAATGGTATAAATTTAGGCTGAAAAGAATCTCTATTTAATGCCTTTTCGTTTTGATTCATAATGACTAGTCAACCGTCTTAATCTACGGCACTATTTACACTTCTTTGGAACTATGTTGTCTCAAATAAGGACTATATTCACATATGTGCCTGACTGGGTTCCGAATTAGTTGTGTTACACCATAAATAAAAGCGGATGTTAAAACAATGTGTATTCCCCGTCTTCGAGATTGCATAGTAGCACGTTCGCAAATGCTCCGGTAAAATCGATGTTACATTTGATTAAAATTAAAAGATTTCGTTCATTGAGACAAGAGCAGCAGTCACTGAAATATTTTAATGGATAGCATTGCATTGGTTCCCTCATCACAACTCCGTTTCAATGTTTGTGTATTGCAGAACTGTTCAGTGGAGATTATTTTCACCTGTGTGTTGGTGGGAATAAAACATAGTACACGGACCCGACCATATAAAGTGAAACTAATGCATTAATTAATTTCGTTTATTTTTCAGATATTGTAAAGACAGGTAAAACAAAATGTTTATGCTTATAAATTTAGAATAGTTATTTTTATTCCTTTGCATGATTTTTTTATTGTTGAAATTTTTATATTTGAAAATGTTCACTAACAATAGATTTATTTTTTTCACATTTTTTTTTCAAATTCATCTTTTTTGCGTGTAATTATTCTTGTGTCAGTTTAGGGAGATTTAATATGTTTTGAATTTCTGGTCATTGTGTTTTATGTTTTTGTTTATTGAAAATGTTTTATATAATTTCAAAAAATATGTTTTTTTTCAGGTATATTCCAAAGTGGTATAAAATATAATTAACATAATTTAAATGATGTTACTTTTAGATACTTATCCTTAAAGCCTTGTTTTCAGGTATTGAAACTTTGTTAAAATTTATCATTGAAATTTTAGAATAATTTATGTTTCTTTCCTTTAATGTGTTTATTGTTTTGAATAAATCACTAAAAATATAATTATTTATTTATTTTTTTACTTTTTCATTTTCGTTTCATTTATCATTTATTTATTTATTTATTTATTTACTTATTTTATGTTATATATTTTTCCTGCATGTTGTTATTTCTTATTATTTTGGGGATTTCTTTATGTGTTTTGATTAACTGTTACACTAACTATATTACATTGATATTGTTGTGGTCTACACACAAGTTTAATATCATTAATTATTAATGAAATCTGTATTTCAAGCTGAAATAAAACTGGCCAGACTTCTCTATATATATGTGACTGTTTACGCCGATTCCAGAGTGTTCTTATTTTCGAAAGCTACTCTATTGAACTGAACTGTTTTTTTTGTTGCAAACTGCAATGAATTTATTCTCATTTCAGGAAATACATAAAGTAAAAGTGAAAAATGCGTGATTTTTTTTTCATGTTCAATCTTGATTTCATTCATGGTGAAACATTCTTCATGCGAATAAAAAAGTTTCATATACAAAATAAAAATAAATAGATAGAAAATGTTGCAAAGAAATTTTGTAAATTTTAAAAATAAGCATGTCCTTTATTAGCGGCAACAAGATATGTCTATGTCGGTAATTAAACAAAGGTCCGCATCGTTTCTATTGTTGATTATCCTAATTAACAAGATTACCTGTAACATCCACCTGTATTAAGTCACCTATGGCAAATGGTACCAACTATCTCGTGTAATATGATTATATGTGATTTCAATCAAAGTTGTGTAACAGAAAGAAAATTTTCGTTTCCACAACAGAAACTAACAGTATAGTTAAACAAGAGTCATAAAAGATTTAATAAATGTCCAATATTAATAGATTTTTTTTATTATAAAACAAAACAAAACAGAAAAAATATGTGAAATAAATTCACATATTATTTATACTCAGCGAAGTTGTAGTAAAGGCAGAAAAATTCATTCATTTCTTTAATTCCTCTTTAAATATAGAGGTTACAATGAATAATAAAAAAAAAATATATGTATACAGTGTAGTCAAAAAGGAAAACAAACTTACCCAGTTAGTCAAATTAGGGAATAAGATAACACATTTTTTCAATTTAGCACGTATGCTATAAACCAAGCTGGCTGTATTGCTGATGATGCCCAAGTGACGACATGGAGCTATTCACTAAGGTACAACGGTAAGTAAGATTTGGGTTAAAAGCAGCTACAGACTTTACAACATGAATGTAACATAGTTTCCTGAATGAAGTTAGTTCGTTTTGGTCTAGTAGTGTACGAGGCAACTTCCCCAACATTACACAAAATAATAAATTTGGATCGTATTCAATCAGTTCGACGTAAAGATCGAGTGTAAAGTTCCCCAGAATAGAAATCAGAATAAGATCCCACCAGATATCTAGTAGTAGAAAAGTAATCTGACATTCAATACAAGTATGAATCATTAAATACAGCATTACGTTATAACAAAGGTTACAACATTGCACATTCAAATTCGGAGGTGTTGCTGTTAGTTAAGCGACAAACAAAATCATCTTCAACCAGTCACTGTCATGTTTCTTAACAACTAATGTTTTTACAATGCGTTTCCATATGAATTTGCTCGGAAACTGTCCTGTATAAAGGTACTCTTGAAGATAACCAGAAAACGAATACTTATACAAAATGCTTGTAATATCTGGAATGTATAAAGTTCTGTTATTAGTATCCGACAAATACGAGTAAAGTCGTTGGATAAATACCTTTTTTGGAAGATGACGTGTGTCCATAGTACATAGTACATAGTTTATCAAGAAAGTAAAGTTTTCACAGATGACATTTCGTATTTCTATACCATGCTCTCGCAGAGTCTGAACGCGATGAAGTAGGTAATTTTTGTGCGTGTTTTACAAAAAATTTGTTGGAATAAATGTAAAACTGGTAATGGGTAAATTGTTATAGCGGTTAACTACTTTATTTTGTGATCGAGATATTAAATCATTATATTGCTTTGTCATTGTTTGAATACTTAAGAGACTTACAACAGCTTTTCAAATTTTTACCTTGGTACTGTTTGAGGGTTAGAAAAGTAACACGTACCACGGATTTTTATTGGTTTTGTCAGAGGGTTAGAAAATGGCAATTCCGATCAGCCTAAAATCAGTACTTTCAAAACAGTATATACCTCACTTATCTTGTGACGGGTGTCGCTAGTGGAGCAGGACATGCTTACCCTTCCGGAGCACCTGATGTCACTCCCGGTTTTCATGGGAGTTCACACTATGAGTGCCTTAGTTCTTAATGTTATCTTTTTATTTCCGTGCATTGTAGCTGTCTCACGTCCTTGTTTTGTCTTTGTTTTTATCTGTTACCGTTTCTGCCATGTCTTTGGACTTCGATTTTTGTAGTCATCGCTTCCCTTGTTCCTTCGGTATTCTACTGCCGTTGTTTCTTATACTATGTACCAACCCTGTTTTGATATACATATTATATTGTCCCATGTGAATCATGTTCGATTATTACAGACAACAATTTAGTATGTATATCTTAATTTTTTGTGGTATTTATCATTTATGAATATTGATACTAGCGTTAGATATGTGAAGAAATTCAAAGGGTTCGGCATTCCATGTGAAACTGATATAAGTGTTTATCTATGGGAGCCATGGCTTAATTCTGTTGTGTCACATGGTTCATTGGAATTGCCCATGTAGAATTTCTCACATGAAATCTAAATTATCCTGGTACTCAATTATGATTAAAGGATATTTTTGTGTTCAGTATTCATAGATTTCTATGACAACAAAAGCTTCTATGACGTATTATGACTTGCTGACGTCCACCATTTGTTCATAAATTGCAATGTATTTGTATTTCTCAGATGTTTAATAATTTCTCTCTGTCGCAAATAACCCCTGATGTTCAACTTCCCGATGTGCATGCTTGCTAATATAAGATATAAAAATAAATTAACACTGCGACAATCATATCATCTTGCTGCACGAGGTTTAATTAACATGATTTTAATATTTTGTCAGTAGAAATAGAAAATCTTTATTCACCAAAATGGGCCCACAAGGGTATGTATAACACTACCCCGACCAGATACATGCATATGTCAGCCCTGACGTACACCCTATATGCAATAAATTACTGGTATTTACTAAATTCGTGGGACAAAACCTCCTTTACTTGTACCATTCTCTACATGAAATAAACTGAAATGATATCTTCCTAATATCCGTAATACATAAAATTTGCGAAAAAAAAAAATTGACATCTGTCTATATGTTAATTCTGTTTAGTAAATATAGTTTCTGCTCATTAGATGGATCTAACATTTTCATGACGTCTTTCGCGTATTTTTAATCTCATACTTTTTAAGTGGCTGTACTGATCATTTATTTTCATCCACTGTATTGCCTATGTATATCTCTGATATAATTATATATCTCCGCTGTACGTGTCGGTTGGATTTAACTTCAGCAAAATGGTTTGCGGCAAGGAGATATGATATACATCGATTTATTTACGGAGATGATGTTTTTCAGTTTAGAAAAGAACTATAAGGATCTGTAAGATAGGAAATTAAGTGAACAAGCTTAAATTTAGGATGTGATAATTTTAAAATGATGCTAATTATCAAATTTTACCTTTGTTTGCAGTATCCTCCAGTTTTAGGTAGGAGTATCAGAATATTAGCTCTATGCTAAATTTTCTGGCACTGAACAATTCATTACATTTCTATTACAAAAACAATTACCGTCCTAATTTTCAGATTATATACATATACACAATATTTTTAACAATTTTTTCTTTTTGCATGTTGAATGATAGCAGTGATATTATTATACAGTCACCGTGTATATACAGTATATTCAAGCAGGTCAACGCATGCTTCTTTACGGATGTGAAGTTTGGGGTTTCGGTGACAATTATTGTATAGAAAAAATACATCTTAAATCCTGCAAACGTATTCTTCACTTGAAACAAATCACCCCTAATTTTATGATTTACGGTGAACTTGGCCGTGTCCCTCTTATAACAGATATCAAAGCTAGAGTTATTTCTTATTGGTGTAAACTAGTAACAGGGAAATCCACAAAGCTTTCATCAATATCTTATGAATTATTATATTCCTTATTTACTAATGACAATATCTGTTTTCCATGGATAAAATGTGTCACTTATATGACGTGCTCTGTTTTAAAATGTAATGTTTTTTGTTATACATATTATTATTCATTTATATTTAATTATATTTATCCTAATCTCTGTACCTATGTAATAACAATGGTTTATGAGAATTAATATATATTTTATAATGTCTATTATACGAACAATGTATATGAATTCATGTTAATTACCTTTTTATGCATACACTCGCGTGTTATATACTAATTGGAAAAGATTTACACTAGAAATGGAAATGAAAGGATAAGTGCACTCGCCGATCTCAACTAAAAATAAAGAAAAGGATAATATGATAGCCTAAAGCGTAATAATATCAAATATAATTAAAAAGTCAATTGTTCAGAGAACAATTGCAAGGTCTTTCCCCGTCAATGTTATGTTTCGTTAAGTCTCATATTTGACAAACCATAAATGAACATCTTAAAAAGGGGAGAATTTTTGCAACATTCTGTTTTCATAAATTTTTTATGGTTTCCCAGATATCACTATAACAAAATTTCGAATAGCGGCCATTTTGAAAAAAGCGGAGGAAAATTTTTTCAGACCAACCAGAAATGTAGATCTTTATGAGATGAGTATTTTTGCAACACAATGTTTTCATGAATATTTTTGATCGTTTCCGAGATATTGCGATAACAAAATTCCGAATGGCGGCCATTTTGAAAATGGCGGACGAAATTTTTTTTTGACCAACCAAAAATGTAGATCTTTATGAGAGGAGTATTTTTGCAACACAATGTTTTCATAAATTCTTTATCGTTTCCGAGATTTTGCGATAACAAAATTTCGAATGGCGAAAATGGCGGACGAAATTTTTTTTTTGACCAACCAGAAATGTAGATCTTTATGAGAGGAGTATTTTTGCAACAAAATGTTTTCATAAATTTTTTATCGTTTCCGAGATATTGCGATAACAAAATTTCGAATGACGGCCATTTTGAAAATGGCAGACAATTTTTTTTTATGACCAGCCAGAAATGTAGATCTTTATGAGAGGAGTATTTTTGCAACACAATGTTTTCATAAATTTTTTATCGTTTCCGAGATATCGCGATAACAAAATTTCGAATGGTGGCCATTTTGAAAATGGCGGACGAAATTTTTTTTTGACCAACCAAAAATGTAGATCTTTATGAGAGGAGTATTTTTGCAACACAATGTTTTCATAATTTTTTTATCGCGATAACAAAATTTCGAATGGCGGCCATTTTGAAAATGGCGGACGAAATTTTTTTTTGACCAACCAGAAATGTATATCTTTATGAGAGGAGTATTTTTGCAACACAATGTTTTCATAAATTTTTTATCGTTTCCGAGATATCGCGATAACAAAATTTCGAATGGCGGCCATTTTGAAAATAGTGGACGAAATTTTTTTTTATGACCAGCCAGAAATGTAGATCGTTATGAGAGGAGTATTTTTGCAACACAATGTTTTCATAATTTTTTTTATCGTTTCCGAGATATCGCGATAACAAAATTTCGAATGGCGGCCATTTTGAAAATGGCGGACAAATTTTTTTTTGACCAGCCAGAAATGTAGATCTTTATGAGAGGAGTATTTTTGCAACACAATGTTTTCATTAATTTTTTATCGTTTCCGAGATATCGCGATAACAAAATTTCGAATGGTGGCCATTTTGAAAATGACGGACACATTTTTTTTTTGACCAACCAAAAATGTAGATCTTTATGAGAGGAGTATTTTTGCAACAAAATGTTTTCATAAATTTTTTATGGTTTCCGAAATATCGCAATAACAAATTTTCGAATGGCGGTCATTTTGAAAATGGCGGACAAAAATTTTTTTTGACCCCAGATTTGTAATCAGGGACCAAATTTCATCAAATTCCGATAACTTTGAGACATCGACAAAATTAGGGGTCAAAACGCGTAACCGGGGTCACGACCCCAAAAAACATTTTTTTCCATGACTAATCATCCTGAGGATGAAAGAAACATTTTTCCTCATTCAGAATTTTGATATCGGTTACGGTTTCTGAGTTTAACTGATAACAAGAAAAACCGTATTCGGGGAGATAACTCTGTTACTAAAAATAGAATCGGTTCACAGGGTAACCTGAGTCGAGCCAGGCCAATGCATGTTTAGTGTACCAATTTTGATTTCGATTGGTCAAAGCACTTTGACAACACTGATGGCAGAAGAAAAAAAAGAAGAAGAAGAATAATAATAAAAGGACAATTGTTCAGAGAACAATTGCAAGGTCTTTCCCAGTCAATGTTGTATTTAATGTTATGTTTTGTCATGTCACATGTTTAAAATCATCTTTATGAGACGCACATTGTCTCCAATATATTAGAGTAGCCATTTCTAATCGTTTTAAAGATTTTACGTAAAATTTGGCTTTGACCTTGACCGATGACCTTGATGACCTTTGACCTTGGGATCAAATTGAAGGTCTGTTCTTACTGATTAATTTGATATATTACATGACCATACTATCTGTAAAGGTTTAAAAGTTATACGCAAAAAACCTATTTCAGAAACGCGTCAAGGGCAATAACTCTTCAGGGATTCATCGGGAGCTTCGGTTCAAATGAGACAAATGTAGCACTTGACATGATGAACATTTTTGCTGATATACTTTTTCAGCCATCTATTACGGTTTCCGAGTTCATCTGATAACAAGGTCAAAGGTCAAGGTCAAAGGTCACCGATGACCTTCAACTTGATACTCGAATTGAAGGTCTTTTCATGCTGATCACTTTAAACATATATGTTTACTATATTATCTGTAAGCGTTTAAAAGTTATTCGCAAAAAACTATTTACCGAAACGCGTCAAGGACTATAACTCAAAAACGGTTCATCGGAGAGTTTTATTTCGATTGAACAAAATATATGTTCTCAATGAGAGGAACATTCTTGCATTATAATGTTTTCAGAAATTTTTTATCGTGTCCGAGATATCGCGATAACAAAATTTCGAATGGCGGCCATTTTGAAAATGGCGGACAAAAAAAATTGACCCCAGATTTGTAATTAGGACCATGAAAGCTATGTAGAAACCAAATTTGGTGGAAATCCGATAACTTGGAGAAATTTGCATATTTAGGGCTCAAAAACGCGTAACCGGGATCGCGACCCAAAAATTTTTTTTGCATGATAAATCATCCTAAGGATGACTGCAACAATTTCCCAACCTCAGAATTTTTATATCGGTTACGCTTTATGAGTCTATCCGATAACAAGATAAACAGTGATCGGGGAGATAACTCCGTTACTTAAAATAGGTCAATATGCTTGCGTCGGTTTTGAGGTCCCGATGCAATGGCGACTTATCATACTAAGTATCGAAAAGATATGTCGCGTACTTTTTTTGAGGGAATGCGGCGGAAGAAAAAGAATAAAAAAAATAAAAATAATAATCCGAAGAATTACAATAAGGTCTTTCACATGTGGTGAAAGAACTTAATAATCAAACGAAATACAATAAGGTCTTTCCACTGTAGTGGGAAAGACCTTAATAATCAAAGGAAATACAATAAGGTCTTTCCACTGTAGTAGGAAAGACCTTAATAACAGAACAGATGGGATGCGATCTTCATATTGAAGCTGGAATATAAACACAAGTTTCCTGTTTAATAATCGTTTTTTCATTGAAGCAGAGAAGTGAACAGGAATATTATCCATGTCGGATCTTGAAATTTCGAAACATTTGGAAAATTTTATGCGACTATACTTACAAGATTGTGTAGTTTGTTGTATAATCATTGATGTGTATTGCCGACTTAAATCCGCCACCTTTTTTGTTACCAGGCACGTAAATTATAAAATAAATCAATATGCCCCCACCCCGACTTTTCGTCGCGGGGGCATAAAAACAAGGTTTCAAACATAAATAAGGTGGAATGACCATAACATGCAATAGAGTAACTGGTAGTTCTTGTGACTCCGAGTAGTATGGCCATTCAGCCGTGAGTTTTGTTCATTTTTCATAATATCTTAAAATGCTGTCTTTGAAACGTGTATTGGGTTTTATTCGTATTTTTACTAAATTATAAGGAAACGGGACAGATAAAGAGGAGGTTTGGGTACCAATAAACCGGTTTCACCCCACCACTGCTGGTGCCGGTACCAAGTCCGGCTGTCCCGTGTTCCTATCGTTGTTTACGTTTGTCTTTTGTCTAATTTGGGTTTTTCCTCTGCAGTTCCGTTGCAGATCGTGACATGTAATTATAATTTTAAGCCATTGTAGGTGTTTCCTGTTGTCCCCTTTATTACATACTTCCTATGAATAAAACTACTAAATGCCACACTAGCTTATATGTTTTCAGACTCATTAGCTGTCAAACATGGCTGTAAATAGCCCTTTGTGTCCATTTATGCCAATTGTACAGTGTTAGGGAAGACTGAATACTACTTGAAGGACATCGAGAACCAAAACCTTTATATGCGATAGTATTTGCCCTCCCGAATAGCATCAATAATTTTGTTTGACTCGGAAGGTGCTAAAACGAATTTTCACAAAAAGCTTACAAAGTTGTCAAAATCTCAAAATTCGTAAGTTCAATGAATGAATCTTTTAAACGCATTTGTTTTTGGTATATTGCATAGTGTTTAAAACAGATTTTCGAGCTATAAAAATAGTTTTCAGATTTATTTGCATTCGAAAGATTGGTTTGCCGAATGAAATGTGGCCATGCTTTTTTTACCGTAGCACCTATTATCAAACTTGGTATACATGCGTGTGGACAAAATCTGGAAGAACTTCACCTTTAATTCTTTACTAGATACCGGTTTATGATTTTGTCAGATTTTCTTGCAAGGAGTACCTGGGGTTGCTTTACAAACTTTTATGCAAGTTCGGTTCTTCTTAAATTGCCGAAGATAATCCTATTTTTGTCAATTTTTGTCTGAAGTCTGCACAAAATGTGAATTGAAACAGAAGGGATCCAGCCCATTTGACCGTTTTCTAGATCTACCAACACTAAACATGTGTTTAATATTGGGGTTTTACACCAAGTGAACGATCTATCAGCTATATCAATATATGCATGACATGAAACCAATACAATAAGATCTGCTATATATAACTAAATACCGAAGTTACTGTGAATTTATATATATGATTAAAGGCATGCTTTGCACAATATAACACATCAGTGAGCTGGCTTTTTCACTCATCTAGCAATAGCCAGGGTGAACTTTTGCCATCACTAAATGCGTCCGTCAGCCCGTCCCACGCTTACTTTTCATTCAAAGGTATTTTCTTCTGAAACTCTTGTGCCAATTGGAACAAACTTATTCACAGTTACTTGGTATGTTGGGTGTTCCCCTGCAAACTAAGTGTTTTTTTCGGGTCCGCTCGATTTACAAGATATCGGCAAACGAATACCGAAGCAAGGAAAGGAAAGGGGAAATTCTAAAATCACAAATCCAACATCACGGCAATTCACAGCAACACGAATTGAGACAGTATGACAAAGACAAAACAAATAAACAAAAATGAACAAGAACGCCACAAAACTGAAGCACTATATAGCAGTGTGAACCCTTATAAAAACTGAGGTATCATCAGGTGCTCCGGAAGGGTAAGCATGATCTGCTCCACACAGCCAGTAAAAATATGATGTTGAAATATCTGTTGGGTTGCTGATCGGTTATTATAATTTTCTAAAACGTAGACAAAACCACCACTGTGGGGATGAACAAAGTTTATATTTGACATTTTTAGGAAACCTTCAACGATCTTCCATGAAACTGTTTAGCCATTTGAAACAATACTTTGACACAACACGCCTTGGGAGGCCATCTGAAATAAGGTGTTTTTTTGTTGTTGTTGTTGTTTTCCTTTTTATTTTTATTTTATATTTGCACCCTACCATGGATTTTCGCCAGCTGGGAACATGGTCACAAAAGTCCATATGTTGCTCCTAAAAACTTTTTTTTTGATTCACACCTTATACAATTTAGATGGACACGAACTTGCAGGGAGCATGGTTTAATATTGAATCCTATGGGAAACTGCATTTAAAGATCTTCTCCAGTGAAACCATTGGGCAAATTTGAATCATATTTTTTTACCCTTTAAATTAAAGACCGTCTGTCTTAGCCAGTTAGGTTCCAGATCAGTGATACAGGCTCTTGAAACCCTCTTGTTAAAGTGCCTGTAGGTTTCCTCGAGCAGACCTGTCTTTACTCTATCTTCATGGTTGGTGCCTTGAGTATACTGCCTATACGTCCGATCTACTGGTTTAACCCAATCACAGACGTATGACCCTATTTCAATTAAGTGCATAATGATCGAAACCACGAAATTAACCTTGTCTCCTCGCACTCGAGGAGTATATTCGCCAATTCCTGAGAAATAATGTATGTCTCAGAGATATAGAGCAATTTATCTGCTCCTGTCTATTAAAGCTTCCTAAAATTTTAAATGATCTGTAAAGCTACAACAAGTAATACATCGCTGGTCGAAAACTGAAACAAAAGGGAAATGAAGGGACATTCTACTATCAAAAATTAAAAAAAAAATATAGCAATTACGCATTTAAAACCAGTTGAGACAATATGACAAAGACAAAACAAATAAACAAAAATGTACAAGACCTAGACAAAACTTAAGCAAAAACAGCGTGAAAGCCAAAAACTAAAGGTATTAGCTGCCCTATAAGGGTAAGTATGATCTGCTCTACGCATAGCATACGTTACAAACACACCGCTAGAATATAGTGTTGAACGATCTATTTGGTGGATGATTTCTTACCCTATTCCATTTGAAAAGCTTCTATGAGTCTATTAAGCATTTGGACCATGACAAGGACATATCGATACCAAAAACATTATCAACGAAGACAAAACTGAAAGATGACAGTGATATTTGCAAGACAATACCAGAAAATAAAGCACTGACAGTGTTAACACCAACTGAAAATCGGGAGAACCAGAAGGTGTTCCGGAAGGGCATAAGCAAACGCTTTCTTGAATAAACCAATCCTGTTGATTAAAACTTTCTATACTTTAATTTCTTTTTCAATGTTACTGCGAAGGAGAATTGCTTTCGTCAGTCTATATACCAGTATTTTCTGTTTAATAAACATGTGTTTAAGAAAAAGATAAGTTCCGATGGGAATACAGACATGAGAAACGTAGCACGGTTTACAATATTATTATCAATATATATATACAAACATAGCTATATCCTTATATTTCCGCTGTGATAAAAGTCTGGTTTTTTCTTTAAATCTTTGTCAAGTGCATGAGCTAAGAACAATATATATCATTTTTGCATTTCTTCTTATTCACTTCAGTTTGTTACACGTTAGAAAACAAAGTAGTATTGTTTTTTTTTCAATTTTGTCCTATTGAAAAGACGCAGAGATAATGAATCAAGTTTTATTGAATTAATAATCAAAGCATGCATGTAAATCCTAACCAAAAAGATTACATATTTGTAGTAAATTACCAAGCTATTACAGACTTTATCAGGAAATGTAGCTCTGTCAATCATGTCCCTGCAGACAAAGCTTCCAACAACATACTGTTTGTGTGTAAGAAACACTATCTCGACTGTCTTGTGAAGGAGATGGGCATCGACAGTTCATCTGGAAACCCTACTTATACCCCTAGTACAATATCGAGGGATGAGATTGTAAAAAATCACACTTCAGTGTTATCATCATTTGGCATAAAAGCTAATGATGAAAACAATCAACTCCCTTACATCTACTGGGTACCTAAACTTCATAAGAATCCATACAAACAGAGATTCATTGCCGGGTCTTCCAGATGCACCACTAAACCTCTTTCACAGCTACTCACTACTTTGTTGACCGCAGTCAGAGACGGCCTGAAAAATTACTGTAATAAAGCTTACTCCACAAGCGGTGTGAATCAAATGTGGATTCTTAAAAATTCAAAAGATCTTCTTGAACAGCTTTCCTCAACCAGTCTTACCCATTGCCATAGCATTCAAACTTTTGACTTTTCTACACTTTATACAACCCTGCCACACAATAAACTGAAAACAGTAATTGCAGATTTAATACATCAATGTTTCTGCACGAAAAATGGAGAACGCAGATACACCTATTTAGTTGTAGGGAAAGACAAGACATATTTTGTTAAGAACCACACCTATTCAAATAAGGAGTACACCGAGACTGACGTAATCAAAATGTTAGAATTTTTGATCGACAATATTTTTATCGAACTTGGAGGTCGTGTTTTCCAACAGACAATAGGGATTCCTATGGGAACAAACTGTGCGCCGCTTTTAGCTGACCTTTTTCTCTACTCGTACGAGGCCAAGTTTTTACAAGGGATTATTCAAAGAAAACAAAAACATTTAGCCCAGTCCTTTAATTTCAGCTTCCGCTACATAGACGATGTGCTTTCTGTTAATAATCCTAAATTTAAGGATAATTTACATCAGATCTATCCAAATGAGCTTGAAATTAAAGAAACAACTGAAACACCTACTTCAGCTTCGTACTTAGATCTTTTATTGTATATTGACGAAGATGGACGTTTGAAATCTAAGCTATATGACAAGCGTGATGATTTTAATTTCCCTATTGTGAACTTTCCATTTCTTAGCAGCAATATACCTACCTCTCCAGCCTATGGAGTGTACATTTCACAGTTGATTCGTTACTGTCGAGCTTGTAGTTTTTACAGTGATTTTTTGAACAGAGCAAAAACACTGTCCCAAAAGCTGCTTAGTCAGGGATTTGTTCAACCTTTGTTAATATCATCCCTCAAGAAATTCTATGGCCGTCACCATAGCATCATTGAAAGATATGACGTGTCAGTATCCCAAATGAAAGTGGACATTTCCAGCTAGATTCACGTCTTCCCGGATTTGACTACCGACTTTGACATTTTCCCGGATTGAATCACTCACAGTGTGACGGGTGCTGTTAACAGAGCAGGACATGCTTACCCTTCCGGAGCACCTGATGTCACTCTCAGTTTCACTGGAGTTCACACTGTGAGTGCCTTTGTTCTGAATGTTGTGGTTTCTGGTTATGTGCTTTGTGTCTGTCTGGCGTCATTGTTTTTGTGTCTAACGTCATTGTTTTCTGTGTTCTCGTTTTTGCCCTGTCTTTGGATTTTTGTGAATGTCACCCCTTTGTTCCTTCGGTATTCTGCTGCCGTTGTTGTATAAACTGGTTAACGGTGATTGTACTGGTACCTGTGTAGTATTAAAGGAGTAAACAATAAGTGCTTATTATGGTTTATGAAATCATCTTTATATTTTAAAACTTTTTTTTCAAAATAAATATATAATTTATGAAATAAATATCTGTTAAAAAAGAACTTTATAATTATCACAAGACTTTTTTAAAAAAATCTCTAAACATCAAAAGTTAAATAGTTGTTGACTACACAACACACAAATTTGTAAACACCAAATCACTTGCAAAAATATGGTCATTTATAGACTAATTATGCTACAAGTACCACACGTGTATACAGGTAAAATTGTTTATTTGGGAAATCAACAATACGGGTGTATGTCAAATTAAAAAGGTAAAAAATACATCACCGATGATGTGACAAATCAATAAGGTCATAAAGTGACTGTTGTATTGCATGGTCCCAAATCGAGTTACTTTGATTTTTTAAAAATTTAGCGCAGAAACAAAGTTTTAATATAGCACTTCAAGAAAATCAAAGGGTTGCTGACCAAGTGGATGCAAATTTTATGCACTTATTTTGATTTTTTCTAAAAAATATACAGACCAGCCTTTACTTCATACAGTTTTCTTTCATTTCACCCCCCCCTCCCCCCAAAAAAAATTGTAGGCAAAAAAATCGGTGAATAGATAATAAATAAAATTGCTTTTTAATTTGACTTGAGGTTAGTAAGAAAACTTGAAATGAAACGATATCTATATATATTTGAAATAAGATCACTGGCTTATGTAAAAGAATGATAGTTAACCTCCGGTCATTGTCAATTTTTGAAATTTTGGCAATTTTCAAATCAATTTTGAAATAAAAGAATCCCCCCCTTAAATTGTTAAAAATTATATTTTCATGTAGAAAATTTTCTTAACTTTCCAATTTGATTGGAACATTTTTAAAAGGTCGTTGTATTTTCAAAATATAATGCAATTTCCTACACCATGCAACACGAAATTTACTATATTTAAAAAGAAATTAACGGGACAATTTACATTTTACATAGCGAATTTTCAAATCAATTTTGAAGTAACCAAACATTTTCCGATTCTAAAACAAATTATATCTTTAGAAAGATAATTTAATAAAGAACAATATTCGATTGGAACATTTTTAAAAACGAATTCAAGAAAAAAAGATATCTTAGATTTACTGTACAGTACTGTGCATTTTCCTTTTACGATAAACGACTATGTAATGGTGACCTATTTGGTCACGTGACCAGCTGATGTCGCGATAAGCTGAACATAGTGAGTTTCCTCTTTGATAAGATGCATTTCCTCTTGGATAAGATGCTATTAGATCTTTCAATAATAATAATTTTCAAACAATTCTGGCAAGTTTTAGGTCAATTAACAATTGTTTAATAACGACTTTAAGTTTGATAACCAATTGATACTGAATCAAAATGAGATAACACAAGTGGTCAGAAAATATATATTTATTCGTTAAAAGGAAGTTTTATATATCTGTTGTCATAAATGAGTGGATTATTTTATGTTGCTCAGAACACAGAAAATCTGCTTGAAAAAATCTTCGAATGTATAATATTTGATTCATTTTCACGAACTTATGTTTTTTTTTTCTTGAATATTGCAGTTACATATTGACTTAATAATCCAGTCGTTATATTCCATGCACTAACTATACGATCACTCCATCATATAGAAGGAGATACATATATCGGCTATGGAGATCGCTTGACTTGTTGGAGTAAGTTACATCAAGGACGAATCTTCATA
The DNA here is from genome assembly GCA_002080025.1 of Modiolus philippinarum. Taxonomy (NCBI): domain Eukaryota; kingdom Metazoa; phylum Mollusca; class Bivalvia; order Mytilida; family Modiolidae; genus Modiolus; species Modiolus philippinarum. The sequence goes on from MJUU01009895.1 coordinate 108,968, forward strand.
ACAGCTCTTTATTTAGATATGTACACGTGCCAGTTTATGAATCTTCTTCAAGTGTAGCTGATCTTTAGAGCAAACTTGTTAAAATACTTTCTGAAAAAAAATTGAGTGATGGCATATTCAGTAAATGTACACGAGACAAATTCTCTACACATACATGGTAGAACCAAGCAATGGAACAACGCTGTCATTGCTGTTCTTCATCTTGGAGTAAACATGAGGCTTTTTAAAAAAGCTTTGCTCGTCTCGTACCTCATAATATATTCAAGACGGTCCCTAGCACCGGGTTGAACGAAAATTCATTTGTCAAACAACCCCACAAAATGTTGATAAAGGCCATGTATATGGAGTGCCGTCAACAAACATAAACTTACAATCACTGTCGTCCGTTGCTCGACAAAGGCACTAATGTCCTAAGCTAGTGGACAGCTACAACGTATAGATAAAAACAGGGCATTCATCAAATCGATTGTAAGAAAACTTGACATAATAAAATACTGGTAGATGTAGATGTCTTAATGTCTTGAACTCCAAAAGCATTGAAACACGAGCATATAGGCCCTGCAATAGTAACACTGGTAATCAAACAGAAAATATTTACAACTAATGAGATAATGAATGCACGGATTGTTACTATTAAAAAAAAATCAGAATTTGGTTGATTTACACGGGGAAATCAACAATGGCATTTCCCATATCAATTTTTTGTCTACATAATTATGCATGTTTACGTATATAGTACATGTATTTGCCTACCTAACAAAAAAAAAAAAAAAAAAAAAAAAAAAAAAAACCAAATAATATGATTTCTTTAATGGACGAATATGCATTGAAATGAAAAGACGAAAACAATTATATATATGTTCTTATTGTAAGAAAAACTGGTCAATTCGGAATGGTTTAATCGGGAATGTCGGAATTTTATGATGCGACCCCTCCGCCTTCCCCTTCAACAGTTGTTATGGCAACCTTATGTTAGTTCACATAAAAAATGACACTGTTTATTCTATCCAACACTTTGAAGAACAGTTTGACTAAAAACTTGTCACAAGAATTACCTGTATTGTATAATGATGGAAAAAACGGGGAATCGAGTATTACCTGATAGGCAAGTATGCATGTACATTACATATTTATGTACCAGTTGATGAAAATGTATATTCAAAAATTTATTTAATCAGAATTTATTATTTGTAAACAGAAGTGGATAATTTATATTAGAAAAACGGACTTGAACTCGATAATAATCAATAATTTGAAGAAAAAACTTCGTACTTAAATAGATATAAATAGAATTATACTAATAAATATTAAATAAAACTTTAATATGTCAAGCGATGTGAATTTAATATCAAAATCTAAATATTCAATTTGCATTTCATGTTCGAATTCAGCTGGGACTTGCATGTTTGTATATAGCTTTGAATCCCTGATTTCAGTAATCATTAAAAGTCGCCCCAAATAATAACAAATAAATATTTAGCACATGCAAAAAATGAAAAATGTTATCAATTAAAAGGAAAGAAATATAAATTATTCTAAAATTTCAATGATAAATATTAACAAAGCTTCAATACCTGAAAACAAGGCTTTACTGATAAGTATCTAAAAGAAACATCATTTAAATTATGTTAATTATATTTTATACCACTTTGGAATATACCTGAAAAAATAAACATATTTTTGGAAATTATATAAAACATTTTCAATAAACAAAAACATAAAACACAATAACCAGAAATTCAAAACATATTAAATCTCCCTAAACTGACACAAGAATAATTACATGCAAAAAAGATAAATTTGAAAAAAAATGTGAAAAAAATAAATCTATTGTTAGTGAACATTTTCAAATATAAAAATTTCAACAATAAAAAAATCATGCAAAGGAATAAAAATAACTATTCTAAATTTATTAGCATAAACATTTTGTGTTACCTGTCTTTACAATATCTGAAAAATAAACAAAATTAATTCATGCATTAGTTTCACTTTATATGGTCGGGTCCGTGTACTATGTTTTATTCCCACCAACACACAGGTGAAAATAATCTCCCCTGAACAGTTCTGCAATACACAAACATTGAAACGGAGTTGTGATGAGGGAACCAATGCAATGCTATCCATGAAAATATTTCAGTGACTGCTGCCCTTGTCTCAATGAACGAAATTTTTTAATTTTAATCAAATGTAACATCGATTTTACCGGAGCATTTGCGAACGAATTTCTATGCAATCTCGAGGACGGGGAATACACATTGTTTTAACGACTTTGATTTATATTGATGGATTGATAAGGACACTCGATAACTGTATTGTCGTTAATTGTCGATAGATTTTCAGCGCGTCAAATTCTTAACCTGAGTGGTAAATTCTTAATCTCCGCGAGTCATTCTTAATTTTCACAAGTCATTCTTAATCTCGGCACGTCAGCCTTAATCTCTGACGGTCATTATTAATTTCCTTTGCACATTCTTAATTTCAGTGGAAAAGTCTTAAAAATTAAGAATGTGAGAAGGAAATTAAGAATTTTATATCTCTAGTGTACAAATACCATGTATTAGATCTTCACAATCTCATATACTATCCAAAAATACCGGTAAGTACTATCCAACTTTTCAACATTGTTTACTGGAAATATCCACACATAATATATAAATCAATATTGAAGTTCTACATCTGTGGTTCTTTCTATTTTAACACCCTGATTAATGATGAAAACACAACTTCCTTTTTCTATTTCAAGTATTTTAAAAATATCTTCATAAGAAGACTGTGAAGAGGTGGGCGTCCATTTGCAACATTGCGATCCTTTTTTTTACATTCTTTTGTTCTCGTATCAGAAATTATTTGGTCTATCAGATGGTTTAGCCTGAAAGTAAAAAAGAAAAAATATTAAATATGAAAGTAAAAAAGGATAATACAATAAATATCATAAAGCACTCATACCATGTATGCATATATATATATTTAATTATCATAAATATGAACTTGATGTATATTTACCGACACATGTATATAAACGCAACGGACAAATATATTATTTACATTATTCAAGCCATATCTTCCAAAAACTACATAATAATGATAATGTGCATTTAAAAAAGAACAAACATACAGAACCAGTAGAAAAATTTGATCTTGAAACATGTTTAAGTCTGTATATATGTTTTATTTTACTTGTTTTGAGCATGTTGAATGCATGACTGTCTTGTGTTGTTTACATGTTGTTTATCTATATTACATGTCTTGTGTACATACGTTCCATGCGCCATTTATATGTTGCTCACATTTATTGCAAGTTTTACGAACATCATATAAATATACGTTTATATATTCAGTTGTTCTTCGTTATGAGACACATATATGAATTCCGTTACAAGTCTGCTATATACTCATGGGTATTTACTGGAGTAGTGTATAAAACATTATTTTACCATCATGATTGTAATAAGATGCATGCTTGTATGTTATATATTTATCCTCATATTTCTATATTGGTTTTTGTAAAGGCTTTATATAAAATGAAAAAAAATCTTCACATATGTTCCTTTAACTGTCAAGGACTAGGACAAAAAGATAAAAGATTAAGACTTTATTCTTGGGCAAAGAATCAAAAAATAGATATTCTGTTTATACAAGAGACACATTTCGCAAAAGAAATGGAGGGTAAAATTGAAGAAGAATCTAAAGATGATATTTTTACCAGTCATGGTACATCCAATTCAAAAGGAATAGCGATTATGGTAAACAAATCCTTAAATCCAAATGTCATAGATAGTTTTCACGACACAGAAGGAAGACTGTTAATACTTAATGTTGAATTAAACATCACTTTTTTTTGGTAAACATCTATGCCCCAAATGATAAAAAAAGTAGAAATAATTTTTATAAAAAAGTAAAAGTATTTATCGAAAAACACAGTACTGGCATTTTAATTGTAGGGGGGATATAAATGAGGCACTAGCAGATAAGGACAGAAAAACTGTCAGTAAAATTAAAAAAACACAAAAACCAACAACTAACTTAAAAACCCTTATAAAAACATACAAATTCATTGACCTGTGGAGATTGCTACATCCTAATTTAGAACAATATACATCGAAACGCAGAAATAGTAATAATGAAGCAAGTAGAATAGACTTTTTTCTTGTTAGTTCAGAGTTGAGGACCTTGGTAAACTCATGTGATATAAGGCCAGCCCTTATATCAAGTACAGATCACCAAGCCATTTCTTTGAAATTAAATTTAAATACCGCAAAAAACGGCAAGGGTTTTTCAAAATAAATAATAGTATCTTAGAAGATGAAAAATATATAGAAATTATTGAACATTTAATTAGCTCATACCAAACAAAAAAAGAAAATTCTAATAAAATTTCGGTGCTCTGGGATTTGTTCAAAATAGATGTTAAAGAGAAAACAATACAATATTGTAGAAATAAAGCCAACAAGATGTGTTTGTGAAACACTATGCCCCGGCAGCAACCATGTCTACCATACAAAATAAATACTAAAATTGCAATCACTAGAAATTAAGGTTAAGTTGACATTTGTACTAAGCTCCATTAGATCTATCCTCATATAGAATATCAAGGCTCTTGCAATTGTAATTTGCAACCTAAAAGCAAAATCTAAATTTTGACCTCTGTGACCTTGACCTTTGACCTGACCTTAATGAAATTTGCATAATGATGTTCAGCTTTATTTGTCAGATCAATGTACAGGGCCAAATATGAAGATCTTATCACATCTGGTTGGAAAAATATCGGCAATGTGACCTTGACCTTTGACCTGACCATTTTTTGGGGTAAATTTGTATTAAGCTTAATTAGATCTATTCACATATAGAATATCAAGCATCTAACAATTGCAATTAACGAGCTATATCAAAATCTAGATTTTGACCTTTTGACCTGTGACCTTGACCTTTTACCTGACCTAGTGAAATTTGCATAATGCTGTTCAGTTTCATATGACCAATTTACAGGCCAAATTTGAAGGTCCTATCACATCTGGTTGAAAAGATAAAGGCAATGTTAAAGTTTTTGTTAAAGTTTTCAATTTTGTACTCATTGACCTTGACCTTTGACCTGACCCAAACTTTTTTGGTGGATTTGTATTGAACTTTATTAGATCTATTCACATACAGAATATCAAGCCTCCAGCCATTGTAATTAACGAGCTATAGCAAAGTCTAGATTTTTACCTTTTGACTTCTGTGACCTTGACCTTTGACCTGACCTTAGTGAAATTTGCATAATGATGTTTAGTTTTATATGACCAATATACAGGCCAAATATTAAGGTCCTATCACATCTTGTTGAAAAGATATAGGCAATGTTAAAGTTTCTGTTAAAGTTTTCAATTTTGCACTCGGTGTCCTTGACCTTTGACCTGACCCAAATTTGTTTGGACAATTTGTATTAAGCTTTATTAGATCTATTCACATATAAAATATAAAGCCTCTAGCAATTGTAATTACCGAGTTATAGCAAAATCTAGATTTTGAACTTTTGACTACTGAGACCTTGACCTTTGACCTGACCTTAGTGAAATTTGCATGATGATGTTCAGCTTCACATGATCAATACACATAAAAATTATGAAGGTCCTATCACATCTGGATTAAAAGTTATGAGCCAGGTTAAAGTTGCGGACAGACAGACATACAGACAGAGAGACAGACGGACAGACAGACAGAACAAAAACAATATGCCCCCGATCGAAAGATCCGGGGGCATAAAAATATGAAAAATGAAATTAGTGATTTGGAACAAAAACTTCAAAAACATAAGAATTTGGAAAATAATAAATAAATAAAGATTCTGAAAATGAAGAAATAAAACAATTCAATCTAAAATTCAATCTAAAATTGAATCACTATACAATTATGAAGCCAAAGGGGCACAGGTTCGTTCTGAGATAAAATGGATAGAGGAAGGGGAAAAATGCAAAATTCTTTTTAGGTTTAGAAAAAAAAGCAGGCAAACTAAAAAAAATATTTTAACATTAAAAAATGAAAAAGGGGAGGTAACTGAAAACCAATCATCAATACTAAATCTAGAAAAAGATTACTATGAAAGACTATACACTAGCAAAAATCCAGAAATTAGCACAATAATAGACTATATTAAAGATACAAAAACTAAAGACCCATTTAATGAAGAGGACCGTGCTTCATTAAATGGATTACTGACAGAAGAAGAATGTACAAAATCAGTATTTCAAATGAAACTTAATAAGTCCCCTGGGTATGATGGTCTATCAGTTGACTTTTACCGGAAATTTTGGAATACTTTGAAATATTTTGCATTGCAGAGTTTCAATAATAGCTATAAAGAGAATAGCTTAACAGAATCACAAAAAATAGGACTGATCTCCTTGATATATAAGAAGGGAGACACTTCAAATTTAGATAACTATATGCCTATAACTTTGTTAAATGTAGATGTAAAAATAATTGCTTATACTTTGGCCCAAAGATTAAAACCAGTTTTACCTAAAATTATACATAATGATCAAAATGGCTATGTGTCAAATCGCTATATTGGATTTAATATTAGACAAATACAAGATGTTATAGACTATGCTGAAAATTTCAAATACAAGGAGCTATCCTTTTCTTTGATTTCTCAAAGGCTTTTGGTTCCTTAGAATGGCAATTCATGTATCAGGCTATGATAAGGATTCTATGTTACAATGGGTTAAAACTTTATATAATGATATCAAATCATGTATTTGTAATAATGGTTGCATTTCTAGCCCACTAAATATTTCTCGTGGGATTCGGCAAGGATGCCCTTTGAGTTGTATTTTGTTTTTATTAGCTGTTGAAATACTTGGGTGTAGAATCAGGTCTGATTCCAATATTAAGGGAATAGAAATAAAATTCGACGGAAAATCACACTGTCTTAAAATATCTAAACTAGCAGACGATACTACTCTTTTTTTAACTTCAGAAATAAAAGTAACACACACCCTTAACTTAATCGAAATATTCGGGTCATTGTCGGGACTAACATTAAATCGTAATAAAACTGAAGGGCTATGGTTAGGTAAATATTGTAATACACAAAATAAAGAAAAAAACTTTGAAGAAAAATATGAAAATATAAACTGGAGTCAATGTCCTATCAAGAGCCTTGGAATTTATTTTGGATGTAATAAACTACAATGTTTGAAATTAAATACAGATAAACAGTTACAAAAAACAGAAAAAAACATTAAATAATTGAAAAAAAAGGAATCTTACCATGATTGGAAAAGTGACTGTAGTTAAATCTCTTATAATACCGAATATCACATACATTTCATCAGATTTATCTATTCACAAGGAAACCCTAACAAGGTTTAAAAAAATGATTTATGATTTTATATGGAATGGAAAATAGGAAAAGGTAAGCCGTGAAACACTAAATAAAAATAAGGCAGAAGGTGGGCTTGGAATGATTGATGTAGATAAGTACATCGACTCCAAAAAAATTAAATGGGTAAAACAGATTTTAGAGGGTGAATCTGCCAATTGGAAGATTATTCCAAAATTTTATTTTAATAAGTTTTGAAAAGATTTTTACCTCGACTTAGTTAAAATTTGGATTAAATATGGAGGCGGAAAAACTGTACATCCTTCGAACTACAAAACAATTAGACAGCAAATAATTTGGGGGAATAGGTACATAAAAAGCAATGGAAAATGTTTATTATTTAACAATTGGAATAATGATGGGATAATTTATATCAATGGCATAATTGATGATAAAGGAAATATTTCGACCAATAAAATCTTTCAAAAACTTAAAACAAAAACTAATTGGATTTCAGAGGTTAGTAAAATTAAAACAAGTAATCCAAACAATTGGTTAGAAACCTTGAGGAAAAATGATTCATTGAAAACAAATGTCCATTGCAAAAAAAAGATTAACGTTAACAGTAGGAAAAATTCATGACCTAACCAAAAATTCTAATGAAGATATTTTGAAAATCTTATACCTACAGAACCAAAACACTCCTACAGGCTTTACAAAATGGCAAAAAGAATTACATCTAGATTTGCTAAATTTTACAATAAACAATACATTATCTTTTATATTTAATCACTTAGAAGAAAATAAGTTAAAAATATTTCGGTTGAAGTTATTACATTACAGTACATACACCCAGTAGGGACTCATCTCAGCAAAACTAACTTGTGTGAAAAATGCAAAGTACCCGATACCTATAAACACAATTTCATTGATTGTGAATACTTTGCAGAATTTTGGGAGAAATTACATAGTGCCCTTAAAACTATAAACATAAACAACTCATTTAAAAACTTGAAATTTTTAGTAATAGGTTATAAAATAACTGATGTTTCATATTTTGGAATAAATTATCTTCTAACTCTGATAGGTTATGTATTGTATAAAAGTTACTGCATTTCAGATAACAAGAAGTCATACACTGACGTGTACAGTTTGTTAAAACAAGAGTTCACCAAAAGATTGATATTTCAAGAGAAAAGGGGGAAAAGCCACATATTTTTTTTTTAAATTGCTAACTCGTTATAAGTTATGTTTATCATAATGTCCTTTAAATCTCACACAATTTGTAAAATGTCTATATTACGTGTGCAGTATCACATGAGTAAAGTCTCTTGTACTTTTAGTACTTCTAGTAGATGTACAGTCTCATCTGATCCAATAAAAAGAAGAATTTCCAAAATAAAATGAATCATATTCAAATAAATTCAAATCAATTTTGAAAAAACTGTTTGATATATGTATTTTTATGTGAAGAAGTATGATATTATTTCATGTTTACAAAAATGAACTACCGTTGTTGTTGATTCAGTTTACACGTGTCTGTTACTCAATTTCTGTCGAATATGCCTGCCTTTTGTGTAATTATATCTGTCTTATCAAGTTATATATGTGTCTCTTCATATATTTACGAAAAACCTTGAATATACTCATAATTTTCAATTGTTATACCTCTTAAAATCTAAAATCTCTCTCGTCTAGCAAGTTATTGTTTTGATGAAATGACCTTGACTCGATTTTCGGAAAACGAAAGTATGTCAAACATCTAATTTTAAAACCGACTACGGAATACCGACAACATAATTACGTAAATATGTGAAATAATGTAGTATGTTGTATCTCTTTGTAAAATATTAATATATTGTAATCTAACTAACATATATTATATCTAATTTCACTAAGTATTTCCCTGGATATTTAGTGACTCATAACAGGGATATCCGAAATAATGCTGTATTTCGGATAATTTGTTAAACAGCAAATGTGCAATAAACTATGTTCTGATTTGTTAATAATTTAAATGAGCTGTATGGCCATTTCGGAAATTTATTCCTCATCAGCAGCACTAGAACCCGAAGAAAGGAAGGAAATCCATAATTTCAAAAAATGTTTACAATGTATGACAAGTTATATCTGATGTTTTTCATTTTTTATCTTTTTTTTGAATAATCGAAGTCATAGCGGATCTTTAAATTTCCATTCGCAGTTTCCGACATGATGTCATATCGGAAATAAAATTCGTTTCCTGTCGGAGTGTATGCCATGGTTTCAAATATGTTTAGATTTTCTTCTTCTCTCTTCTCTCTTTTAGGAACTGGAGTCGTTTCCGACTGTCTTAAGTTCTGTGGACTAACTTGCATTCCCAGACACACACAGCAATTGTCCCCTCGAGTATGTACATTTAAAAGCTGACTATTTACAGTGTTAAATTAGGTTAGCGAGGTTAGCCCTGAATTCCTCAATGGTACCTGCTGTTGCTCACGTGCTGTAGCTGCAGTGGTTGCTAAGATCTGGTAAATGATTCCAGTCTACAATGTTCCTGAGGAAGAAGGAGTTTCTGTAAGTGGTACTGGAATAATCTGTGCTGCTCTCTTGTTCTGCAGTCACTGTTCTGTATATATAGACCCCTGTTGATGTCTACCAGGCTGTTCTGGATCTTGTATAGCTTACAGTCTTCTGGTCTTCCTTCTTTGTTCGAGAGTCTGCCAATTCAGGTGGTGTCATGTGTTCGGGTCGTGTAATCGTTGGTAACATAATGTGCTGCTCTACGTTGTTTACAAACTGGCTTGTCTTTGTGACCAACAAAGGGTAAACAAACCCGTACAGCAGGAAACGAAAGAATAATTTCAAAATCTGCTCGTATCTAAAAGGAGCGATGTGAAAAAAAATGTCTGAAAGGAATTTTAGGCGGGAAAGTGAATGAGAATCGAACTGACTGTCCAAAAATGAGTAATCCAAAGGCAATGGCAACATCGCAACATCTTAAAACTAAGACATCATTTGAATACGGGTATTTTAGATAACACGGTAAGGTTTTTATATATAGAACTGGATTTTCCCTTTTGTGTACCCAAGATTATATAACGGAGTGAATATTGGAAATTGAGTCGTGATTGGTTAGTATGTTAAATATTAATTTTTTTAACTAGACTCATTATTTATGGTTAAGAAACATTTTCATGTGCCTTTAATATTGAAAACAATTGAAACAATTTATTCTTATTTATTTATTTTTTTAATTGGAATTAGCAAGGTCCTTGGTATAAATAAAAAAAAAAAACTGTCAATTTATAATCTGCACGTTGGCTAATATTTGTACTTAAAAAAGTAGAAATGGTGGTATGTTACATAAACGATATCACTTCTTTGGAAAAAGGGGTTTCCTGATGCTTACAGTTCGGGAGAAAAAAGTAACAAAACAAAAATATGAAAAGGGAAATAACTCATATAAGGAGTCATTAGATCCTTTCGGTCCAAATGTAAGGAATCATCCCAAGGATGAAACAAACTGTTTGCAAAAGAAAGTAAATTGATATCTCTTGTAACGTTACAGAGGACATCCGATAACAAGATGAACAGTATCAGGCGAGATCACTCGCTTCGCGAAAAATGTTTTTTTTGTTAGATAGAGGGTTAGTTTTAAAGGCAGAATCACCTTAGAATATCATTTACCAAAAAATCTTTTTGACATCTCACGAAATGTTTTTGAACGAAAGCTTTTAAAAATGACGGAAGAAAAATTGAAAAAAAAAAAACAATATATAAACAAGACATTTCCATAGAACGGCATATAAGGAGTTTAAATTCATTTTTTATAACTTTCGTTTTTTCAACAAATTTGCATTTTCTTTTACAATTCTCACACCGATAAAATCAATATTTTTGCGTGTATTTCACTCCTTTCGTGTACAGACGATATGAATGAAATACATGGTTGAAACGACTCACTTCGGTCATTTATCGTAAATTCAGTTATTCCATGTATAGCGTGTATGGTTGTAATGAATCATTTGAAGCGTGTATAAATGCAATGAGTCGTTTGAAGTGTGTAATTCATTCCGTTTTTCGATTGCTCCACTCGCTTGTACATTCTGTTCATGTTGTAATGTTGAGCGTTCAACCAATTGTTCTGTAACGAATTTACAGGGTGCTATCATATGCTGAACACTTAAATTCATACCATGACGTGTCATCTCGGGGGAGGGGGTTCCCTTCCAATATATAATAACACAGGGATGATCCGCTGGAAGAGGTACATTTTTATTTTTCTTCTTTCATATTATATGATAAGGGTAATAAATTGTGATAAAAATATGTGATAAGGATGGGAAATGTCGGATGAAATTTTCTGATAAGGTCAACATATTGCATCGAAATCAGAAACCAATATGAATTTGACATAACTACATTGACATGGCATCGAACAGCGTTTAATTCACTACTTTTTGATTGAAAATAAAGAATTTACTGTCTTTATCCCAATATATGACAAGGTATACTTGTCTACATCATGTGTGATAAGGTTTACTTTCCTGCTAAAATATACATTTTTGAGATTCTTAGTATACAATAAGGGTGGGGTTCCTGGTGTGCCATTGGCTCACCCCTACCAAAAAGCATATGGAGTGACCCCCGATCGAGCCTGTCATACGCTGAATACTGAAAGTTATACACCGTTATGAATTTGCAATGTGGTGTCATACGCTGAATACTGAAAGTCATACCGTGACGAAATTACAGTGCGCTGTCATACGCTGAATACTGAAAGTCATAGACCGTTGCGAATTTACAGTGTGCTGTCGTACGCTGAATGCTTTAAAGTCAAACCGTGACGACATTACAGTCTGCTGTCATACGCTGAATACTAAATGGCTCCAATCACAAGGCTATTGACTCTTGTTCCACATATACATACACTCTAGGCTATCAGAGATCTGTTGAGCTAATGCTATATTGCCCCATTAATCAAATAGTCTATTAGGCTTAAAATAAACGAACAAAAATATTAAGTGCATAAATATGGCCACAGTTCACTGACAAAGTAGAGATCTGGCAAGATAGAAAAACTAAAAATGGACAAGTCTGTGCACCATTGGTAGGCAATGGATGCTCTCATTCCTCAAGGTTTATTCTACAATAGATCTCGAGAGAACGAAGGACACGAATTCCAAATACGCCGACCCATATTCACATCAACCCATGGTTACAACATTTCATGGGAGTGAAAACATTAAATAATGTAGTTGAATTTAAATAACAAATATGTAAGCCCACAGGTTAAGTTCAAACTGGTGATCAGAATAGAACCGGCCACTCATGGTGGACATGAGATGGTCTAAACCAACTTCCTGTGGTAAAGCACAGGAAAGTGACAAGATAATATGACCCGACGTACAATTAAGGGAAGGATCGTGCCCCTTATCTTGCCAGATCCGGCCCCGCCAAACTAACTGTGACTTTCGGATTTATTTTAAGTTAGACAAAAACATATAAATCAAAGCACATTTAGATGTAAATCAATGTAAATGTCAAATTTATATTAAGGTCCACAGTTCTAACAAATGTAAAACTTTACATCACTGCAGTTCGAGCTTAATGGTAGTTATCAAAAACACACATAATCTACATGATCATGTAAGTTACATTTTGTACGTAGTCTGTTTCAAGATGATTATTTATCGAATAGCACAAAATATTTACTAGTTACGTTGTCCATGTAGCCTGTTACATCACTGCAATTAAAGCTTAATGGTAGTCATCAGAAAACACACATACTCTACATGATCACGAAAGTTACGTAGTCTGTATCAATATGTTAATTATCGAATAGCACAAAATATTTACAAGTTACGTAGTCCATGTAGATCTAGCCTGTGTCAAGCTTCACACTGCAGATTTCAATTCATGTGGACAAATTTAATCTCCTGCGAGTCCTGTGTGGTCTGAATTGGCCTGAAAAATTATAAAACAGTAGCAGAAATTGTTGGAAGGTGTAGGGGGAGGTTGGAGGTGATTTTGACTATCAAAAAATTTACAATGGCAGCTTCTCGCTGGAAAATTAATAATGCACCGGATTTAATCCGGACAAGGAAAAATAATTTCCGGAGGGGTTCAAATAGTCAAATTATATCTCTTTTATTAGATTGGTTTATCTTAAAAATTACAACATTTCATGGGAGTGAAAAAATTAAATAATGTAGTTGAATTTAAATAACAAATATGTAAGCCCACAGGTTAAGTTCAAACTGGTGATCAGAATAGAATCGGCCACTCATGGTGGACATGAGATGGTCTAAACCAACTTCCTGTGGTAAAGCACAGGAAAGTGACAAGATAATATGACCCGACGTACAATTAAGGGAAGGATCGTGCCCCTTATCTTGCTAGATAAGGCCAAATGAGCTTGTCAATACAAGCTCACTGGAACCCCATCCCGGGACGTGCAAACATATCGGCTGGAAAAACAAACTACTGTAAAATCGGGAAAGAATGGATTTCCTTGGATGACAGGAAGGTTTCTAGTCCAGCTTGAATGTTGTTGAGGAAAATGTCATTACCTATATCTGATAGATGGACCCCGTCAAACCTGAAAAGAGTTTTTTTCCTTGGCCCTAATGTTCGGGTGTCTGATTTCACTAAGCCCTTCAGATAGAGCAAAATTCTTCAAAGCACAATTTACTCTCTTGCGAACTTTTTCAAGAGATTTGCCCTTGTCAGCATTATGCCAGTATCTTCTCATGAGTAATTCACTCCAAATAATTCGACATTGCGGTAGAAGTACTTTTAAGCGTAAAATGTCAGTTTTCATATCTTCAATCAAATTTATTAATTTAATTGAGCCTATATCATTAGATCCGAGGTGTATTAAAACTATTGAAGGGGGAGGCAAATCTCTAATAGCTCGTGAAACTGTGGTCGACAACTCGTTCCATACCATGCATCTCTTCCCAAACCATCTAAGGGATGCTCCTCTGCTTTGGAGACCGAGATGTCGTCCCCCTAATCGAGATTCTGCACGCTTTTGGGCCCAGTATATAAAGGATGGTCCAAATAACCATATATTTTGATGACCTAAAATGTGCAAGTGTGTAGGGTTAAAGATGCAATTTGATTAAATAGAAACAAGAAAACAAACAAAACTAAAATATTTAAACTCAAAGCCGAATATATCTTAAGTAGGTGGAAGATTTCCAACGCCCGTTTTGCTTTATAGTATGCTCGTCTACCCCATTTATCGCCAAGTCCGTGGCTCTCCCTATTCTAAATGAGTGCGAGCGAATGTGATAAGGAATTTCACAAAAACGCAAACTTTTCTGGAGAACCGAACAAAATTGGTACTTTTGAAGGGCCTGTCCGTTGAAATGAATATATAATTTGTTAGATCCGTTGAGGCCCGAGAAACGTAAACGAGTAAAGGACTGTAACAGATGAATCGGACATACTACCGGGTCCGATTGTTTTTGCAGAATAAGTGTAAACGAGTGACATTTTTGGTCTGTCTTGGAACTCCTGATTTTTAAGTGCATTTCGGTTTGGCCATTAATTTCAGCAAATGTAACATCATTAAAGTTTAATGCATGATCGTTTCCAATATTCTGACTGGCGACGGCTAGCTCACTGACAAGCAGCATAGCAAAATAAGCAAGTGAGAAAGCAGATGAGAACATGTACGTTTTGTAGTCAGAATTACAAATCCATTTTAAAGAGCCAATTAATTTTTTAAGTAAATCTAAAGATATGGGAAATCTAATGTCTGGAGTTTTGGGAGTCTGTCGACGAAAGCCTTCTAACATTTTACCAATGACGAAAGATTTAGTGTTATCGGTTAAAGCACGAATCTTATGTGCGTAGCTTAAACCAGATAAATACTGTTGAAACCGACATTTTGGTAACAGACAAATATGCTATAAACTCTGCTAACTCATTTATCGGAACGGGCCATGTGTTGCTAAGACTGTAAGAAGTCCGGAAATTGTCGAAACAATTGACTGCTGTTTTATAAGTTTTCCAAGTACTTTCTGACATGGAACAATCTATTAACATGTTGACTTCTTCATTTAGATGTTCCAAAGGTGGGACGGGATCGCACAGGGAGTTTCCTCGGCTTCTGGGCATAATTTCCGGAACTTCTGAAAATCACAACGTGACAGAGAATCAGCTAAATAATTCAAATTTCCTGGAATATGTTCCTCTTTAATTAGGATGTTAAACTTCAAACATAATAATACAAGTTTTCTTAAAAGGCACATGACTCTCTGGGATTTAGATGATTTTTTGTTTATGATTGACAAAACTGCCTGATTATCAACGTGAAATGAAATTTTTCGGTTTCTCAGAAACTCCCTCCAGATGTTGAGGGCGAGGACAACCGGGAATAATTCCAAGAAAGTAATGTCTGTCAAAATCCCAGAAAAAACCACTATTTCGGCCAACAAGCATGTGCCCATTTTATGCCAAAACAAATACCGAACCCTTTCCCCGTTCCACCAGCACTGTCAGAGTATAGATTTAAATCGTAATTAGAAGACCAAAACTGGTCAAGAATAAAGTGATACCATTATAATCTAATAGAAACGATAGCCAGACTCTTAAATCATCTTTCATTGTTGATGTCACCCTAATTCTGTGGTGGGTTTTTTAACGTTGCAAGTGGCATCAATAAGTCGGCGACAGAATGCTCGCCCCGGTATGATTACTTGGCAAGCAAAATTTAAGGATTCTATCAAGGATTGCAAGTCCCGTAAAGAGATTTTGACGCTGTCTAAACAAGATTCAATTTTGTTGGGTAGTTCCTTGAGTTTCTCGTTGGGAAGCCGCATAACCATGTTGATGGTATCAAATTCGATCCCGAGGAATATCAAAACTTCGGTTGGCTCGACAGTTTTGATGTCGGCTAAAGGAACACCCCACAATTTGCAAGAATTTTGAAACAACTTTAAAATGTCGCTGCATTGCGTGGAGTCTGCTGGTCCCCCGAAAAGGAAATCATCCAAATAATGTAAGATGTCCTCACATCCCGACTGATTCTGAACAAACCAATGTAGTGCGGTAGAAAAGGATTCGAATAAAGCACTGCTTATGGCTGCGCCCATGGGTAAGCATTTATCGAAATAATATCGACCCTTGAATTAGAAGCCCATTAAGTCGAAGTCCCCTGGTGACAGCCTCAATAATCGGAATGCAGACTTTATGTCACATTTTGCAAGTAGCGCACTCCTTCCTAATTTATGTATCATGCGAACTGCGTCATCAATAGATGAATATTTCACAGTGCAAAATTCGTGGTCGATGAAATAGTTCACCGAGTTATCATGTGGGAAGGACAAATTATAAATTAATCGGAATTCTGGACTTGACTTTTTTGGTACAACGATATAGGAGAAACCCGAAAAGTGGGAAAAGGGGGAAAGGGAAAGGCCCGGCAATTCTGCCAAGTTCTATTTCTTTTGTGATTTTTTTATAAGCATATTTTACGAAATCTCCAACAATTTCTTTGCTTCTGGCTTCGGAAGGCCTACGAGGACCGCAGTACTTTAGTTTAAATCCATTGGTTTATCTTAAAAATTAGATAAACCTCAATACAATTAGTGCAGCTCATTAAGATGGAACGAGGGGTCTAAGCATGATCCATGAAAAGGCATTTTCTGACGGCATAACTTGAAAAAATACCTCAAACTTTTATCACAGTTATATAACTTTTTGTAATTAAACTGTAACATGTAGGTACTCTAAATTACTTCATTCACCTCATAGGGATTTTCAAGATGAAGAACACCAATAAATGCATTGTTCCGTTGCTCGATTTAATCATGTATTTTTAGAGTGTATCTCAAGCGCATCTTTTAATCGGGGTCCTAAAGGGAAAACTTTGTACGAGGTACTAAAAATAAAAAAAAATGCCTGTACGATGTACGAAAATAGCTCTAAAAATCTAAATTAGCTTGTACGTTGTACAGGGCATGTTTTGTATGAATGTACGTGAAATAACAAAGGTCTTGTACGATGTATGAAAAATGATTGATTGATTGATTGATGCGTGTACGGAAAATGAAATTGGTCGTGAACGTAGTATAAAAATTACCCTTTAGCACCCTCTTACTAAGAGAGTCTTTGTCTAGTCCTTTAACATATGACTTCGCATTTTCTTTCCATATTTAAATATTTTACGAAAGGATATAGAGTAAATGAACATGAGACCATAACACATATGTTACCTCCAACTGCAATAATTTAAATGAGCTGTATGACCATTTCGGAAATTTATTCCTCATCAGCAGTACTAGAACCCAAACAAAGGAAGGGAATCCATAATTTCAAAACATGTTTAAAATGCATGAAAAGTTATATCTGATGTTTTTATTTTTTATCATTTTTTTTGAAAGATCGAAGTCATAGCGGATCTTTAAATTTTCCATTCGCAGTTTCCGACATGATGTCATATCGGAAATAAAATTCGTTTCCTGTCGGAGTGTATGCCATGGTTTCAAATATGTTTCGATTTTCTTCTTCTCTCTTCTCTCTTGTAGGAACTGGAGTCGTTTCCGACTGTCTGAAGTTCTGTGGACTAACTTGCATTCCCAGACACACACAGCAATTGTCCCCTCGACTATGTACATTTAAAAGCTGACTATTTACAGTGTTAAATTATATACATAGGGTCGTTGATCTAGCTGGCAGGACCAACCGCGAGGTTAGCCCGAATTCCTCAATGGTACCTGCTGTAGCTCACGTGCTGTAGCTGCAGTGGTTGCTAAGATCTGGTTAATGATTCCAGTCTACAATGTTCCTGAGGAAGAAGGAGTTTCTGTAAGTGGTACTGGAATAATCTGTGCTGCTCTCTTGTTCTGTATATATAGGCCCCTGTTGATATCTACCAGGCTGTTCTGGATCTTGTATAGCTTACAGTCTACTGGTCTTCCTTCTTTGTTCCAGGGTCTGCCATTTGAGGTGGTGTCAGGTGTTCGGGTCGTGTAATCGTTGGTAACATAACGTGCTGCTCTACGTTGTTTACAAACTGGCTTGTCTTTGTTACCAACAAAGGGTAAACAAACCCGTACAGCAGGAAACGGAAGAATAATTTCAAAATCTGCTCGTATCTGAAGGGAACGATGTGAAAAAAATGTCTGAAAGGAACTTTAGGCGGGAAAGTAAATGAGAAGCGAGCTGACTGTCCGAAAATGAGTAATCCGAAGACAATGGCAACATCGCAACATCTTAAAACAAAGACATCATTTGAATACGGTTATTTCAGATAACACGGTAAGGTTTTTAATATATAGAACTGGATTTTCCCTTTTATGTACCCAAGATTATATAACGGAGTGAATATTGGAAATTGAGTCGTGATTGGTTAGTATTTTAAATATTAATTTTTTTTAAAGTAGACTCATTATCTATGGTTAAGAAACATTAACAAAAATTTCATGTGCCTTTAATATTGAAAACAATTGAAACAATTTATTTTTATTTATTTTTATTTTTTTTAATTTGAATTATCAAGGTCCTTGGTATAATAAAAAAAAAACTGTCAATTTATAATCTGCACATTGGCTAAAATTTATACTTTAAAAAATTAGAAATGGTGATATGTTACATTAACGATATCACTTCCTTGGAAAAAGGGGTTCCCTGATGCTTGAAGTTCGGAAGAAAAAAAGCAACAAAACAAAAAATATGAAAAGGGAAATAACTCATATAAGGAGTCATTAGATCCATTCTCTCCAAATGTAACGAATCATCCCAAGGATGAAACAAACTGTTTGCAAAAGAAAGTAAATTGATATCTCTTGTAATGTTTCAGAGGTCATCCGATAACAAGATAAATAGTATTAGGTGAGATCACTCCCTTCGCAAAAAGTTTTTTTTTGTGTTAAATACAGGGTTAGTTTTAAAGGCAGAATCATCTTAGAATATCATTTACCAAAAAATCTTTTTGACATCTCACGAAATATTTTTGAACGAAAGCTTTTAAAAACGACGGAAGAAAAATTGAAAAAAGAATAAACAATATATCAACAAGATATTTCCATAGAACGGCAGATAAGGAGTTTAAATTCATTTTTTATTACATTTGTTTTTTCAACAAAGTTGCATTTTTTTTTTGCAATTCTCACACCAATAAAATTAATATTTTTGCGTGCATTTCACCCCTTTCGTGTACACACGATATGAATGAAATACATGGTTGAAACGACTCACTTCGGTCATTTATCGTAAATTCAGTTATTCCATGTTTAGTTTGGATGATTGTAATTAATCATTTGAAGCGTGTTAAATGCAATGAGTCGGTTGAAGTGTGTAATTCATTCCTTTTTCGATCGCTCCACTCGCTTGTACATTCTGTTCATGTTGTAATGTTGAGCGTTCAACCAATTAATCTGTAACGAATTTACAGGGTGCTATCATACGCTGAACACTTAAATTCATACCATGACGTGTCATCTCGGGGGAGGGGGTTCACTTCCGACATATAATAACAAAGGGATGATCTGCTGGAAGAGGTACATTTTTCTTCTTTCATATTATATGATAAGGGTAATAAATTGCGATGAAAATATGTGATAAGGATGGGAAATGTCAGATGAGATTTTCTGATAAGGTCAACATGTTGCATCGAAATCAGAAACCAATATTAATTTGACATAACTACATTGACAAGGCATCGAACAGTGTTTAATTCACTACTTTTTGATTGAAAATAAAGAATTTACTATGTGTGATTAGGTTTACTTTCCTGCTAAAATATACATTTTTGAGATTCTTAATATACAATAAGAGTGGGGTTCCTGGTGTGCCATTGGCCCACCCCTACCAAAAAGGATATGGAGTGACTCCCGATCGAGCCTGTCATACGGTGAATACTGAAAGTCATAGACCGTTACGAATTTGCCGTGTGCTGTCATACGCTGAATACTGAAAGTCATACCATGACGAAATTACAGTGTGCTGTCACACGCTGAATACTTTAAAGTCATACCGTGACGCCATAACAGTCTGCTGTCAAACGCTAAATACTAAAAGGCTCAAATCACAAGGCTATGGACTCTTGTTCCACATATACATACACTCTTGGCTATCAGAGATCTGTGGAGCTAATGCTATATTGCCCCGATATAATTAGTGCAGCTCACTAAGATGGAACGAGGGGTCTTAGCATGATCCACGAAAATGCATTTTTGGCGGTATAATTCTTGAAAAAATACCTCAAAATTTTATCACAGTTATATAACGTTTTGTAATGAAATTATAACATGTAGGTACTCTAAATTACTTCATTCACCTCATAGGGATTTCAAGATGAAGAACACCGATGAATGCATTGTTCCGTTGCTCGATTACACATGTATTTCGAGACTTTATCTCAAGCGCATCTGTTAATCGGGGAGAAACTTGTAAGTAGTTAATTAAATGAGCTTGTCCGGGCCAAGCCCGGCCAACCTCATTTAATTAACTACTACAAATTTTGACCCCTAAAAAACCCTCAAAAGACCGAAAATAACATAAAGTTTGTCAGAAAACTACAAAAACAGCACAAAAAACCATATATTTTTTAACCCTTAAAAAAAATAGACACAAAAAGATCCCCCAAAAAAAGTTACCCGGGAGTACACCGAATGGAAAAAAGTTATTTTGGAAAAGTGAGAAAAAATCTAAAATTTAGTCATCTGTAATTCTTGACTACAGAAAACCTATAATATCTTAACCTTTTAAATCTTTTATTTTATAAGTAATAGGGTTTGTATTTAAAACTTTTTCAATTAAAAATATTTCTCTTCTCCAACGAGTTGTATAACCCTTTTCAAATTGACCTTTCTTTTTTGTTATTCTTACTCTAACTCCTACTTTGAATTTAGTTTTTTTTTAATTTTCTCCTCTTTTTCTGAATATAAATTTTTATACACTATTAATTGGTTTTTAGATTTACTTGCTTCAAATGGTGTCATTTTAATTGAAGAATGAACTGTATTATTATAATTTTTAACTAATTGATCTAATACGTCATAATATTTAAATGTTCCAGTGGCAGTAAAATATTTAAACATATGTTGTTTCATTGTTCCTATCCATCTTTCTACTACACTAGATTTTTCTTCATTTTCAGTTGAATATAACTTTATGTTATTATCTTTTAACAATTCTTTTACCTGTCGATTATAGAATTCTGATCCTTTATCTGACCAAATATACACTGGTTTTCTTTCTTTAAATAATGTTTTAAATGCTTCACTTACCTTTACTCCTGTTTTATTTTTCAATGGAATTAACCAACCATATTTACTAAATACATCTATAACTGCTAATAAGTATTTTTAGTGTTTAATTTGTTTTGAATATTTTTGCATATCTACTAAATCAACTGCCCATGTCTGATCAACAGAATGAACATAAACACGTCTTTTAGGAAAAACGTTTACAACTCTGTGATGTAATTCATCTGCTAATCTATTTGTTAGATTTGTAAATACCATTTTAAATAAATAAAAATTCTTTTTTTTAAAAAATGACAGAAGGAAAAATTTGTATAAAATGTAATGAATATAAAACATATAATAATTATTATAAAGATTCTAAAGCATATGATGGATTAAAAGCAAAATGTAAACAATGTTTATACTTTGTTAAAAGAAATCATCGAGAAGGAAATAAAGAAAAATATAAACAAGCTTATAATGAATTTATAGAAAGAAATCCTAATTATCAAAAGAATTATTATTTAAAAAATAAAATTATCAAAAATCATAATTAAAAATTTATTTTATAAAAATGGTCAGTAAAAAAACCAAATCATTTAAAGATCTTATTACTGAAATCGATATTGATGATATAGAAGAAGATGACATAGATAAATATATAAAATAATTAAAAAATAAGATAGTTATTAATCATTTTCCTGTAAAAATAAAAGTGATAATAACAAGTGAATTTTCAACACCTATGTCATTTGATATAATAGAAAGTCATTATTCTCATCCTATTCAATATATCTTAACACAAAATAATATATCTAAATTCTATAAAACTTTAATACATAAATTTAAAGCTTGGATAGATGAATTTCGAGAAAGAGGATCTGGTTTTGTTTTTAGAAATATTAAAAGTGTCAAAGTAAAACAATATAAATATGAATATCAAAAAGCTTCATCTTATATTCCTCTTCAATTTAAATCAAGAAATATTATCAATGTTCAAAATAAAAATGACAACAAATGTTTCTTATGGTCTATATTAGCAAAGTTATATCCTGCTCATGAACATAAACAAAGAGTATCTAAATATAAAGCATATGAAAATAAAATTAACATGAAAGGAAGTGAATATCCTGTAGCAATTAAAGATATTTCAAAAGTAGAGAAACAAAATAATTTAAGTATAAATGTATTTGAGTTAAAAGACCAAGCAAAAAAGGAATCTTTAAATCCAGTTAGAACTTTAAACGTAGAAAGTGAAAATGTAGTTGATCTTTTATACATTGAAAGTAATGGAAATACCCATTATTGTTTAATTAAAGATTTAGATAGTTTCAAGTATGATAAGAATAATCATAAATTATTAACATGTAGAAATTGTATGAAAGGATATCAAAGAGAAGAAACATTAATAAAACATAAAGAAGAATGTTATAATCACGAATGTTGTAATGTTATAATGCCTGAACCAGGAAAAAATATTCTTAAATTTCAAAATCATCATTTTATAAATTAATTACCATTTGTTATCTATTCTGATTTTGAATCAGATAATATCCCAATATCTACAACTCAACCAAATCCAGATGACTCATATACAAATCCAATACGAAAACAAAAACCTAATAGTTATGGTATTTATGTTCATTCGGATTATCCAGAAATATTTAAATCACAATATTTTTCTTATGTTGGTAATGATGCAGCAGAAAAATATGTAGAAAAAGTAATAAAAATATTTAAAAAAATAAATTATAATATCTACCTTAATGAAAAGAAAGAACCAATATTAAATAGGCTGAAGAAGATGAATTTCAAGAAGCAACTGAATGTTATATTTGTAAAAAAGAATTCCAAGAAAATAATAAAGTAAGAGAACATAATCATCTTTCAGGTAAATATAGAGGAGCATCTTGTCAGTCGTGTAACACAAAAGAAGGTAAAGCAACGAAATTAATACCTGTATTTTTTCATAATGGATCAAATTACGACTTCCATTTTATTATTGAAGAACTTATGAAATACGAAAACGATCATGATAAAGTGAAACTTCTCTCAACAAAAAAGAAGAATATATTTCTATAGAATACGGTTCATATTATAAAAATTAAGATTCCTAGATTCATATAGATTTACTATATTGTATATAGATATTGATAAATCAATGGATAAATTTCCTATTTTAGAAAAATAATTTAAAGGTCATACAAATCTTTTAAAACAAAAAGGATATTATCCATATGAATATATTGATTCTATAGAAAAAATTGAAGATAAAAAATTGCCAGATATTAAAGAATTTTATTCAACATTAAACCAAGAAACAATTACAGAAGAAGAGTATGAACATGCACAAAAAGTTTGGGAACATCATAATTGTCAAAGTTTATGAGACTATCATAATTTATATCTTAAAACAGATGTTCTTATCTTAGCCGATGCTTTTGAAAAATTTAGAAAATTTTTTATAGAATATCATGAAGTAGACCCCTGTTATTGTTATTCTGCTCCTGGTTTAACATGGCAATGTGGTTTAAAATATACAAAAATAAAATTAGAATTATTAACTGATTATGATATGTTATTAATGTTTGAAAAGGGTATAAGAGGAGGATTTTCTGGTGTTTTAGGACCAAGACATGTGAAAGCATTCAATAAATATACTCCTAACTATTATAGTGGAAATAGAATAATAGATAAAATGAAATGAAAGAATGTTTAGAAATATTAAAGAATGGAGGAAACTTAAACGATTTCTTATTAGAAAAATATTTACTATATCTTGATGCTAATAATTTATATGGTTGGGCAATGTAACAGAAATTACCAACCAAAAATTTTAAATGGTAAAAGGATCCTGATTATTATAAAAATATTCCAAAAGGAAGAGGATGTTTAATTGAATGTGACTTAGAATATACAAATAAATGTAAAAAGAAAACATATAAATATCCCTTAGCACCGGAAAAAATGAAAATAGATAAAAAAGATTTATCTACTTATCAATTAAATTTATTAGGAGATAAACCATTAGGAAAAGAGGAAAAACTATTTTTAACACTAAATAATAAAAAAAAAATATATTATTCATCATAGTATTCTAAATGAATATATTAAACTTGGTTTAAAAGTAAAAAAAAAGTATATAGAACTATTTCTTTTAAAGAATCAAATTGGTTAGCAAAGTATATTAATTTTAATACTGAACAAAGAACTAAATCAAAATCTACTTTTGAAAAAGATCTATGGAAACTTATGAATAATAGTTTCTACGGGAAAACATTGGAAGACATCAGAGGAAGAAGTGAGATTAAATTACTTACTGATAAGAAAAAAGTAAAAAAAAAATATATAAATAAACCAAATTTTAAAGACTCAATAATATTTAATGATAACTTTGTTGCAATCGAAAATAAAGTTACTTCTGTTAAATCTAATAAACCTATTTATTTAGGACAGGCTATGTTAGATTACTCAAAACAATTAATGTATAACTTTTATTATAATGTTGTTATTACAGACTAGTGAAGGAATACAAAATCAGAAATATTTTATATATTTAATTGGCATGAATTTTGTCACGGTAATAATATTCAATTACTCAATTAAGTTCTATTAAATTAATTTAACACCACCCCGTGAACAGCGGCGATATTAACTGCATATTAGTTCATTAAGCCACCCTGTGAACAGCGGTGACATTAAATGTCATAAAACAAGAATCCATCCATTCCGATTTCGATCAGTGGTGAGAGCATCCTTAGAACAGTGGCGCATTTAACTTATATTTTGTTAAAGTTGTCAAATTGTCACTGAAAGTGTAAATTCAAGAACCACAATATACACGTAATTTGTGCGCGTAAGGCGACATGTGCCTATCTTGGAAATACCGTGACGCACTTTCTCATTCCGTTTACTATCCATAAGCTGTAGTACCCATATACGAAGAGTTGAAGAATTCATCTAAGAACACCAACGGATCCAATACTGGTACATACACTGCAACAGGTGGCAATATACTACATACCTACAAATATAAATCTACACGCAGCAGTATCTGTCAAATAGTTTAATATATGAATGCATAAATATAAATTTAAAAAACGGGATTTGTGGAGGGCGGGTAAATTTGTAATTTATCAAATATTCACATATATTAAATATTACAAAGAAGTCAATTATCTAACTTACACAAGCTGTCGAAAGTTTCCGCACAAAGTGAGAACGGCCGACAAGATATGTGTTGTTTATCGCGTTATAATTGAACGCCCAATAGAATTGCAGGAAAGCAACACACCTTCCTTCGCTGTAATCATGAAATTCATTTCACATGCGCAAAATAAATTCAGTTATTACAGACTAGTGAAGGAATACAAAATCAGAAATATTTTATTTATTTAATTGGCATGAATTTTGTCACGGTAATAATATTCAATTATTCAATTAAGTTCTATTAAATTAATTTAACACCACCCTGTGAACAGCGGCGATATTAACTGCAGATTAATTCATTTAGCCACCCTGTGAACAGCGGTGACATTAAATGTCATAAAACAAGAATCCATCCATTCCAATTTCGATCAGTGGTGAGAGCACCCTTAGAACAGGGGCGCATTTAACTTATATTTTGTTAAAGTTGTCAAATTGTCACTGAAAACTGTAAATTCAAGAACCACAATATACACGTAATTTGTGCGCGTAAGGCGACCTGTGCCAAATGGACAGTGAACAGATCAACGTTCAGTGTCCACCGCCAACGGTGGGGGAGCCAATACGTGAACAAATTCGTGACAAAATTCATGCAAACAAATCCAGATGAACGGAGGAATGTTATGTACAAAGGACATAGATGGAGATATTATTACCAAGTGATTATAAAAGGTGAACATTATTAGTTCGAAAATGCATATCTCTGAGTATTTGATAAAGCACTTGTTCAATATACTAAGAACCCTCTAAGTGTCTGATGCGTTCAATATTCAAACCATATTTCTGTGAGTTTGTATCAATGTCTAAATGTACAAATACTTTGACAGAAAAACGAATCTTTATTATTGGTCTGCGTCTCATATATTCATGAACACATCTCAAAGGAATTGACATCTGCTTCTGATACCATTATTTTCTTACCATTACCATTTTGGTCGGTTTTTGAAAACCAATTAAAGCATCCCGTTAGCGTTATTCCCCAAATTGGACAAAACTGAAAAACGCTAAATAAAATCTACCACAAATAGAAAAGTATTATACTATATACAGCTGATAAATTTTTAAGAACAGACTTTATCTTTTCACATATAACAGCTTTATTTTTAACTCTTCAATAAACTTGAGATGTGTTTTTGTGACCACATAAAATTACTCATTGATACCCCACCAGAACTTTATTATGTTTCGAACATACTTGCAGACATATTTGTTATACAGAGAGATCAATCTGTATTCAAATCAGATTTCCATTTCACAGAGATGAATAATAAAATTGGAATTGCTCAGGACACAACCGCCAAGTGTAAGACATTTCTCAATGTAGTACTTAAGTTGGAAATTGATAGTCATATAAAACGACTTTGGGCAGATGTCGCACATGGAGAACAACAAAATAAAATAATGCTTCAAAAGAAATTGAAAGTCTCATGGGTTAACTGACAGTTAGCGATAAGTAGATGAGGTGTTTCTTGTTATCTTTTTCTTCGAATCAATATCCATTTCTCACATATATTAAATCTTTATCCCAAATAATCTAGCATTATATTATATTATGTTATATTATATGACGTATCCCCTTAACAAAACAATGATAACATTTTTTTGTGTTTTTTGTAACAATGAAAATCTTGTTATCTTTTTCTTCGAATCAATATCTATTTCTCACATATATAAAATCTCTACCCCAAATAATCTAACATTATATTATATTATATTATATTGTATTACGTATCCCTTAACAAAACAATGATAACATTTTTAATGTTTTATGTAACAATGAAAATGAACGAGTACGTATCCCCTTAACAAAACAATGATAACATTTTCCAGTGTTTTATGTAGCAATGAAAATAAATAAGTATAGTGTATGGGAACAAAACCCCATTTAAGTTGTATCCAAAACATTTTGCAATACATTCTCTACTTTGGTTTTGCTTTTAGCATATACATATACAAATGTAACTCTGGACAAATTGAAGATGAGAACCAGTTTTTAATAAATTGCCAATAACTTCAAGACTAGCCAAAATTATTTGCTACAGTCAATAAAGAAGTAAACTTTATAAATCTTAAAAGTGAGCAAATATTTATATATCTAACGGTTTGAGAAATTCTTTAAATGCAGTTGGGAAAATTATTCTTGATAATATGATACTTATTGCTGTATGTTTTACATGCAACAATCATGTACTCACTATTCTATTAGCCATATCATAAATATGTGTGTATGTTACCTACTATTATCAACAAATTCTTTTCTTTCAATGTGGGCCAGTGATTTGATAAATAAATTATATTCTATGTTATAACAATATTTAACAATCATGATTCAGAATTAAATACACCCAAAATCAAACAGGTTTTTTTGAGGTTTCTTCAGTCCACATTTAATCTGTACGAAACATGAGTATTATATATAGTGTTGTAAGTCCACTTTTGGTAAATTCGAGATAGCTTCATGTGCATCCTGATAGTTCGAAATGTGTAAACTACTACAATGTTACATATACAGTTGCATTCAATAATTGCATCTCAAAACCTGCATCAATTAAGTGATGAACAAGAACTTTATTTTATTTTAAACTGTGAGGATAAGGCAATACTTAACTCTGGTCGTAGATTTCTCCATGATTATATGCCATAGCTTCATTGTTGATTTAGTCATATGCTCTTTATCCAACTATTATATGTCGTGACACTGTATTGGATTGTTTTATCTATCAATCAAGCATCCTTTCCCTCTTATGTTGGTATTTCATTTTATTATTATTGTTTTTTTGTTTTCTCTCTTGTATTTGCCCCTTTGGGGCCCATTTTTGTTAAATAAAGATATTCTATTCTATACAAAACTTGCTATTAATCTTAGAACATTTCAAATGCCAACAAAGGGGGTAATGCAGTTTTATAATAAATTAGAAACACATTATATTTCACTTATTTTAAAGAAAAAAATTACTATGTCCCAAGTATGTGACTCCTCACACGACAATTTATGTGTATTTAGCATTCGTTGTGTTCATTGATGGAGTGAAATTAATTTCATATACATGCATAAACCCAAAGAACACAATTCTACTATTATTAGTGTATTTGTACCTAATTATTCTCCCTGGAAGTGAAGATATAATTTTCTAATGTCCAATCCATCAATCTTTCTCGTTCTTCTTCCTGACTTTCTTGTCTTATAATTAGCACTTCCCACCGTCGAATCTGCTCATTTCCTCAGTCATTTTCAATTAACCCCAAAAACAATAATAACTGTTTAGTTTAAAAACATCATAATTCATGACAATAACCATCTGTGCTTACCATCAACTGATGAAGTGATTGACCTCAAAGATTATTTTCCCACGTTCAAAAGCTGCCGGCGATGATAATATGCAGCTATTTTTAGTTTGATGAAATAACTGTATACGCCTTTATTATTATTGAGCTTGAATCAAGTGGCTTGAATTAGCTTAAAACTTTATTAATTTTAATAAAATATAAACTCCAGTTAAATTTAAGAAATAACAACTGCTTACACTTAATTGTTTACTGAAATTAACCATCGTGTAAAAATTCTGATTTTGAAGACATAAGCTCTGTCGAAAAACTACATTCTAACTCTAGATATTACGAAAGCTACGCACCTTTATAAAAGCGATGATTAGAATTGAAATAGGATCCACAACGGTCAATTATATTGCAGATTATGTTTTGAGTTTGATTGTGTTATATATATATATTATTTTGTATAATATTTTGTATTTGCTTGATCCTAAATCGATGTAATTTTATGCAAATAAATCCATAATAACTATATAATATAATATAATAAAGAATTGCTCAGAATTAAATACAGATAATAAATCCATATGGCTTAAGAGTAATGAAAATACCAAAGTATATAGATATATATCTAGGTTTCTAAGTTCTTGTATACTAATCAAATACTCTTATGTGTTATAATTTGTATGACTTTCTAATGTTTTATTGGAATTGTTGTATCCTTTGATATCAACTGAGATAGTATTTTAAATATTTATGTGTTAATGCATTTATATTGTTCATTTAAGCTCCTTGTGACTTTTCTTTAATAAATTGATTCTGATTCTGATTTTAAATTAATATCGTTTTTGTAGTTATTAGATTTAATTGTATATAAAAGAGACATGGACATACTTTGGCGAAATGGCAATGTAATTAATTTTCGTGTTTTCTATGTAAATAATTTATCAATGTGGCTAAACCTTTTGCAATATTTAATCTATCATTTCTATATGTTCAATGGGATGTACAGTTCACAAATTTATCCATTAATGTTCAGTGTTCGAATGCTCATTTGGGGTGTTTAATCTGTGTGAGATATCCTCAGGAGATATCACAACAATACAGATTAGGTGGCCCATACCAAACTGCTTTAATGGCACACCTCAACTATTCAATTCAATCAACATAAAAACAGATACAGTTTAGGTGGCTGATACCCAATTGGTTTAATGGCACACCTCAACAAACAAATTCAAATATTCAATTCAATCAACATATAAACAGACAACAATTTAAGTAGCCGATACCCAATTGGTTTAATGGCATACCTCAACAAACAAATTCAAATATTCAAATCAATCAACATATAAACAATCAACAATTTAGGTAGCCGATACCAAATTGGTTTAATGGCTTACCTAAAAAAATTCAAATATTCAATTCAATCAGTATATATAAAATAAATTCTTATTAATGATCTTCATAATTTTTTTTTAATTCTTTATTTTTATTTCCTTTTTACACAATTCATTAACAGCATGAACAGTATTAATATTAAATTTCACAGTATTGTCTTTAATTTAATAGCACTATACTAGAAGGAAGGAGAAAAAGAGATTCAAAGAACAGGAGTAATAAATACAAATGTATTAATTAATACACAACACACCATTCGCCAAAAGCAATATATATAAAAAGAAACCCAAACCTATTATATTATTTGAGGATTGATTTTTTTTTTATTTACTTGTCTGTGATGTCTATATAATTGACCTCCAGTCCTGACATTTCATATATTTAAGTAGATAAGATAGAAACTTGTGATTTGAGGGGAAATGAATACAGCAGAAAAAAAACAACTATAATTATGACATACCAATGTAATATTATAAACATTATATAATGATGGCTTGGAGCATTCATTAATGTCCTCTCCCCTACCTGAATGCACACCAAGCTCTTAAATATAATACGACATATCATATTAGAGTTACTTCCCCTCTTACACAAGTACTTGTTTTATACAGTCCCATTTTTTTAACCTTTTTTCACCAACTGCAGGCGGATTGAAGAAAACAAAAGACATTTTTTCTATATTATGAACATTTTTAAGCATATTTAAAGCACCAACTGCTAAAGGTGGGGAATAATTCATTTTACATGTATATATATTGTATTTTAGAATAGTAAAGATGCAAGTTTCTGTCTTGGTACATAGAGAAGAGCCAATTAAAACATTCTGTGCTGATAATGGTAGTTGAAAATGACATAAATTCATAAAAATTTGGTTGACCTCAAACCAAAAACTTTTTACTATGTTGCATTCCTAAAAAATATGAAAGATGGTCTCTTTTATTTTTTTACAGAAGCCACACAAATGTGTTTCTTTCAATTTACATTTATACAACAGAGATATAGTGCCAAGTATTCCATGTAAAATTTTATACTGAAAGATAATAAATCTATTACTAACTATAGATTTAAAAGGTTGCCCATAAATAGTTGACCAATCTTCTATTTCAACATCTAAAATTTCATTCCACTTAGTTTGCTGTTTTAAAGCTGATTCTGAGTAAAACAATATAATTCTTTTGTAAAAAAGTTGACTACATTTACTATTTCTCTTTACCAACAGAAAATTATCTGATACTATTTCGTCTTTCTTTGTTGTCAATGGTATGAGGTCTTTCCATTGTTTTGGTATTGCATGTAAAACACTATTAAAAGTAAGAAAATTGCATCTTATATTAAAAGTATCATTTAATCTTTCACGTGTCAAAAATTGTTGATTATCATCAATCAGATCGTTAATGAAAAATAATCCCGCCTTACACCATTTTTCATAAAAAAATATCTTATTATCAATTTTTATACTATTATTAAACCATATGGATTGGTCCAAAATATTTTGCTCATTGTTGGAAGACTTTGAACTTAAAAAAGCCCAGTTTTTAATAATATCTGCCCAAAATTTGTTAAAATAACTAGAAATTTTCAATAACCCTTCCGGGGCCATCATCCATATTTTATCCCAACCATACCTATTATATTGCTCTGATACTAAAATTTTCGATGAAGAATTATTTAATGGATCCAAAAGTTTGTTTATCCAAGTCATTTTTAAACTGAAACAGAAAGATTCTACATGAGGCATCCTTAATCCCCCATCTTCATAATTGTTAATTAAAACATTTCTTTTTATTTTGTCCGGTTTTCCACTCCACACAAAATTATAAAACATGTTTTGAATATCTGTCAAAAATTTCTTTGGTGGATTTGGCAATACTGTTAAAGATTGTATAATAATTGGTAGTACTAATGATTTTATAACAGTGATTTTGCCTATGTAAGTCAAATTTCTATAGTTCCACGATTTAAGCAAAGCTGTCATTTTGTCTTTTTTCTCTTCAAAATTAATAACAGTTTTATCTTCAGCAAATATATCATATTTTATCCCTAATAGCTAATATTTTCCTGACTGATTCCATTTTAAAGGTTTTTCTGGTAGCAAGACTTCTGCTGAATGTTTTTTTGAACCAATCCATATAGCTTCTGTTTTGTCAAAATTAGCTCGCAGTCCAGCTCATTCTGAAAATTTCTCTAACATAAATACCGATTTCTCTAGGGAACGTTCATTATCATCTAAAATAAGTGACGAGTCATCTGCATACTGAGAAAGTAAGAATTCTGAGTTATCTTTCTTTATTCCATTGATTTCAGGCTCAAATTTCATGGCAGCACTCATGAGTTCTAAAGAGAGTATAAAAAGATATGGGGATAAAGGATCCCTTTGACGTACCCCCCCCCCCTTTCCACTTTAAAGAAGTCTGAACAGTGGCCGTTATTTATAATGCAACTTTGTGCATCAGAATATAAAGTGCTGACACATTTTCTGAAATATTCACCAAAACCAAAGAAAGAAAGGGTTCTATCAATGAAAGACCATTCAAGAGAGTCAAATGCCTTCTCAAAATCTAGCAGAATTAGAAGACCAGGTATCTCTTCTTCTTTAGATTTTTCTAAAATATCAAAAATTAGTCTTGTACATTCCCCAATGTATCTTCCTTTCAGAAAACCAACTTGTGTTTCACTGATAATTCTATTCAAAATTGGCTTGATTCTATTAGCCATACATGCAGAAACGATTTTTGTGTCGACATTTAACAAAGTAATTAGTCTCCAATTTTTCAAGTAAAATTTTGATTTCCCCTCTTTAGGTAAACAAGTTATAACCCCTTGCCGTTGAGATACAGACATAATACCCTTTTCTAAGCTATGATTAAGTGATCTGATTAGAAATAAATGTATATCATTCCAAAAAAAAATTATAAAATTCAATAGTATATCCATCTAAACCTGGAGACTTTCCATTTTTCATGTTTTTTCATTTTTCCATTTTCATTTTTTTCATTTTTCATGTTTCAGTACTTCGGTGCTGACCCGAAAGCCGATTATTTTTGAAACCTTCAAATATCTAAAATTTTGTAAATTTTATTGAAAAACTAAGGAGTATCTCCCTCATGCAAAGCTCTGTCCTAAGATGATTTTGGCTTTAAATTTAGATCAATTTGGTTATTTGTTCTCTATCAGTTTTAAACATCTTTGAGTTTATGGTCTTCCAAACGTTTAGATTTTATCTGCACTGATGAGACATAAGTTGTCGAAATGCGCATATGCAGAAAGTAAATTCACAGTGATTTCGGTATTTAGTTATTTTAGTACATTTAGGCATTCACTTTTGCTTAGGCTTCCCTCTAAGCCTGAAGTTTCATTATCTGTAAGAAAATTTAAAAATTGATTATTTTTATCAAAAAACAATTTTTCATGCCCCTCTTTAATCTCAAGGTTACGGGAAGTATATAATTTTTCATAATACACGTTTTGCTCATTCAAAATTTTAAATTGGTCAATCAATTCCTCTCCTTCATCAATTTTAGGTATTATTTTTCTGTGTTATTTCTTTTTTCAAGATTACAAAAATAGTTGGTACATTTTTCTCCTTCTGCTGCCCATCTAGCTTTTGCCCTAGCCATGATTCCACTGACCCTTTTCTCCCTTAAAGATCTGAGCATATTTTCAGTATCCATGATCGCATTTTCAAGATCTATACCAGGATTATAATTATATTGATTTTGCAAAACAGACAATTTTTCATTCAGCTCTTTTTCCTCCTTTTGGTTTTCTTTTTTTATATGATGAATAGGAAATTGTTACACCCCTTATCATACACTTCAATAGTTCCCAAAAGGTATTTGGGTCTAAATTTAGTTTAATATCCTCTCCATCATTATTGTCTACTGTATATTGACTGATAGTTTCTTGGATACATGACTTTACTTGTTTTATATATTCTTTATCATATGAAGGACTATTATTAAATTTCCAAGTACCCCTACCCCTCGTCTGATTACAGAACTGAAGTACAATATACACTGGGGAATGATCTGACCTATAGCTTAAATCTATATCAGCCTTTTTAACAAAGCTCTCAAAGTCAGAAGATATAAGAAAATAGTCTAGGCGACTCTGTTTCAACTTTGGGCCTCTCCAAGTATAACGCCTTATATCAGTGTTGCAATCCCTCCATATATCAACCAAATCAAGCTCATTTTTAATTTCCTGTAATTTCTCATTTGCTTTAATATTATTTTTTGATTTATAATTAAGAGTGTCTAAATTATAATCTTGTACAACATTCCAATCCCCTCCCATTATAATAGAAGAATTATTTATTTCCTGTATTTTTGATTCTAGGTCTGAGAAAAAACGAGGACAATCATTATTTGGTCCATAAAGTGCGACTAAAGTCATTCTATAGTCCTGTATAGTAATATCAAGGATAATAAAATTACCATGATCATCCTTTATTTCTTTATGTATTTCATAACTAAAAGTATTTTTTAATGCTATAGCCACACCTCTACTGTTGCTGGAGTGCGAGCTAAAGTGAACTTTATACCCCCATTCATGTTGCCACTGACGTTCTTTCTCTTTTGAACAATGTGTATCAACCAAGAAAGTAACATCATATTTATCACGACATCTAACGAAAAAGTCTCGTCTTTTCTTTTCATCAACAAGTCCCCTGCAGTTGAGTGAACCTATCGTTACGGAAGTCATATTATATATTCACAAATATTAACAGTAAAATATATGTCAAGGACTGGAGACAATTTATTCTGAACATAAATAGTAAAATCTAGTTCAACGTCAATATCTATGAATATGAATAATGAAAATGGTTTATTATGTATGTAGGTATGTATACAATTTGCTTGTTCAATGGTAAACTTTGTTCCTGTGAACGATTCTTTGCTTATAAAGAGAAGTGTAAAAAAGGAAAAAATACATGTATATACACCCCCCAAAACTATCGACTTCCTTCTTAATCCACTAGATTTCATTTATATAAAAAATAAAAACAAAAACACCCTCCTGAATAATGTCAAAAACAAAAGACATCTAGATACATCTATGTTATCCATATCTCTTTCTGTATTTACATATCAATATATAAACCTGTGCATATGAGTGACACATACATAAATGTAGACCACAACTGTTATACCGATTGCATCCTACTTTTGTACACCAAAAAAA
>MJUU01009895.1:147946-257939 GCA_002080025.1 Modiolus philippinarum
AACTGTTTATGATTTATCTACAGAAACTGAAGATTTTAATTGTGGATTTCCCTTAATTGTTCATAATACCGATTCAATATTCTTAAGTATTAAAACTAAAGATATTTATGAAGATATGAAAGAAATAATAGATGAATTAGATACATCGAATTATCCTACAGATCACCCTTTATATTCAGAAAAAAATGAAAAAGTAATTGGTAAATTTAAAGATAAAAAATTATGAATGAAATAGTTTTTTTAAGAAGTAAAGCATATTTTTTACGTTAACAGATTTAAGTGAAGAAAAAAAAATAAAAGGAATTGGAAAAACTACGATAAATAAAGATATTAAATTTGATGATTATAAAGATTTTCTATTTAATAATATTAATAATAAACCTAAAATGAATAAAATGTATACATTAAACTCTAATAAACATGAAATGTATGTTAATGAAATAGATAAAATGAGTATGACTCTATTTGATGATAAGAGATATATCTTAGATAATGGAATAGATACACAACCTTATGGTTTTAATTTATTTTAATTTCCAAGCAACAAAACCAGTTAAAGCCATACCCCCAATAACAAATGCAATCTCTCTTCTTTTCTGATCTTCTGATGGAGTATAAAAATCACTTCATTCTGGTTTAAGATCTAAAACTGAATTTGAAGGTAAATTTAATTGTTTACCCGTAACATTATAATATTCTCTCATAGCTCGACCAACATCATCAAAAGTCTGAACTGCATGATTTTCTTTTTTTTATTGTTCATTAATATAATCTAATCTTTGAATTCTTCTTTTATTCCATTTTTCTGTTTCTTCTTCTAATTTTTCTATTGCTTTATCATGTCTTATTTTTTCTTCATTTGCATCACTACCCATATGTGAAAATAAATAATTACTACCAGAAAATGCCAAAGCGTTCGTCATTGCTCCTCCTAACATCATTGCTAAAGCACTTGCCATTTTAAAAAAAATAAAATTTACTTCATAATATCAGCAGGTATAATGCCTTGCTTAATCAACATGTCTTTTGTTGCCATTGCAAAGAGTATATCAATGGATAACATAAAAATATCATTCATGTTTAAATCTGCTTTTGGTGCTGACCTTCTAAATACTTTTTTACCTATTTCTGAATATCCAACTGTTAACAATGTTTCCACTCCAGCATGATATAGCATATTTGCTATTTGTTTTCCGTCTTTTGGTGTTGCCATTTTTATATATTAAATTTTTAATTTTTTAATTGTTCTTATTTTTGAATTCTTCTATTTCTTTTTTTTTAATTCTTCTTTTTTAATTTTTCATATAATTCACATAATTTAAAAAAACTATTTATAGCTGTTAAAAAGAATGCTGAAAAAATTAACTCGTTTATCATTTCATATATTTTTTCTATTTTACCCATTTTAAAAAAATAGAATTAGTTAAATTCAAAAGGATCAATTTCTTTTTTTAATTTTTCTTTTTTTAATTCTTCTTCATATAATTTACATAATTTAAATTTTTCTTTTTTTAATTCTTCTTTTAATTCTTCCGTTTCTTTTTTTTAATTCTTCTTTTTTTAATTCTTCCGTTTCTTTTTCAAATTTATCATGTTTTATTTTTTCTTCATATAATTCACATAACATAAAAAAACTATTTATAGCTCCTAAAGATAACGCTGAAAAAATTTACGTTTCTATAATTAAATTTATTTTTTCTATTTCATCCATTTTTAAAAAAATAAATTTAATTAATTTCAAACGGGTCAATTTCTTTTTGTTTTTCTGTTTTTTTTAAAGGGATTTGCTCGCTTGGTTTTTCTTTACCAAACATGATTTCTCTAATCATTTTTTCTGGTTTATCACTTTGTTTATAAAAAACAACCCCAATCCACCTACTACCCCAATTGATAAACATAATGGTAATATGTAATTTTTGTTCGGAGTGTATTGCGCTCCGCTCGAATTTTGTTTGTTTGTTAGACATATATGATGAAACGAATCCGTAGTTTTATCATCATTTGTTATTGGAACCTCACCAGCTTGTTTTAATTTTATATTTTCTTTTTTTAATTTTTCGGCTTCTTTTCTTTTTAATTCATTTTTTAGCTTTCTTGCTTCTACACCTTTCCTACCAGCGGCTACTCGTTTTGGATTTTTTTGTTGAGGTTTTTTAGATTCTTTTATTTCTTCTTTGTTTTCTTCTTGTTCAGAATTTTCACTCGTCATTTTTTATGTCATTATTTTCGCCTTTTTTTGGAAATCAATATGACTTGCTGTTGTTAACATTGCAGTAAAAGGAGCAAGATACATTCCATATCTATAGTACAGTTCACAACATACATTAGTTAAAGCGTGATTTATAAAAGGATCTTCCCCTAAGTCTTGCATTAAATTTGGTGGATTAACAACATTAAAGTACTTTGATACACCCATGACATATAAATTAATAAAGAGTTTCCTAATGTCTTGGTCATACTGGCCAATAATCTTGCTTCCTATTTACAATATAATTTATGTATTTGTTCTGGTGTCATTGTATCAATTTCTGATAATTGTAATTCTTTACCCAGATATTGCTTACTACCCCACCAGCAACAACGGCTGATAATCGTTCACGTTTTTTTTCATTATCATCAATATCTATGTTTTCAATAGTTCTAAAACTTTGCTCATTTGAAAGTTCTTCATCGTTAATTTTATATATTTTATTTTTGAGTTTGAAAAAATTAAATACAACATATCCAACTAATGATAATACTGCAGTGTTTGTTATAATTGTTAGTATTTCTAATAGCATTGCTTTTTATTGCTGTTTTTTGTTATATAACTTAAGAATTTCTTAAGCATTTCTTAAGCATTACTTAAGCATTTCTTAAGTTCAGCTAAGAGAAAAAAGTTACACAGGAAAAATAAGAAAAAATTTGACCCCCCCCCAAAAAAAAAAGAAAAGAAAAATAAAAAAAACACACAAACCACATCAAATGAAATCAAATATTAATCATAGAATCATCACAATGTATAAATTCACTTTTCATTTCAATATATTTAAATGTCACATGAATGTTTAATAATTCGATCACTGAAAAAATCCATTTAAAGATAGTTAAGAAAGTGTTTATCGTCTCCAAGCAAGTACTGACTGCTACTAATGAAATCTAAGTAAAGGTTCAATGTAACTATACAAGTTCTTACTGCATCTATGCAGTTGTTTATCGTAACTTTACAAGTGTTTACTGAAGTATTTACTGCTACTAAGCAAGTGTTTATCGTATCTATACAGGCTATATGTGAAAACAAGCAAGCAAATGATTATTGAATTCATGTCTAATCGAAGATTTTAAATACGACAACACAAAACTAAACTTACCTGTACAGGTAAAATTTAAAAATAAATGTAGAGTTTAAATATTGGAAATAGTTTATAAATTACAGCCAGTTTATTATGTACTGACATCGCATTGATTTTTGTTGAAGTGTGTATCTCTATTGATTACAACACGCTATTTAATAGGACATGAGTTTTAAATAGACTGCTTCTACATTTCAATTTAAATGTCAAGCCAAGCGTATTGTATAACGTCAGACTCAGCACTGATCGATGGAATTTTAATCTGTAATTGGATCGTTGATGATTAAATGTTGTTTATAAATTTGAGATTTAAATGGCTTCGACAAATTTTTATTTAGTAACGGTTATGCATCTGTAATTCTTGTTTCGTAATTGGATTTTAGTAAGTATTATTGTTTTTTATGTCTTGCCTTTTTGTTCGTCATGTCAAATGAAAATTTTGTTTAAACTGTTATTCTAAAAAATACCCTTAAAAATGAAGCAACCAACAGCCCCAGATTTACCATTATATCCAGAATTACCTACAGAAGATGGACAGAATTATAGACTACAAAAAATAACAGAAATAGAAAAAACATTGATTAATGAAAGGGATAAACGCAAATCAATATACAAAAAATACAAACGAGGAGTTAACGTAACGGATGGCGTAGACACAAGTCTAATTTCAGCTTCTGTTATTTTAGCAGGTGTAGGAATAGCTTTTCCTATATTGTTACCAATGCAAATTACAGCTGTTGTATGTGGAAGTTTGGGTGGTTTAGTTAAACTTATTAGACGTAAACTTACAACAAAATAAAAAAAAAACATTATGAAATTAAAACAATGGCAGAATGTAAACTAAACAGTATAAAAGATTTAATTTCAAAATCTTTGACTGATGGACAGATAAAGAAAAATGAATTTAAATTGATTTTAGATGAATTGGAAAAATATAACAAATTACTAAATACCGAAATCACTGTGAATTTACTTTCTGCATATGCGCATTTCGACAACTTATGTCTCTTCAGTGCAGATAAAATCTAAATGTTGGGAAGACCATAAACTCAAAACATGTTTAAAACTGACAGAGAACAAATAACCAATGTGATCTAAATGTAAAGCCAAAATCAGCTAAGGACAGAGCTTTGCATGAGGGAGATGCTCCTTAGTTTTCAACAAAGTTTACAAAAATTTAGATATTGTAAGTTTCCAAAAATAATCGGTTTTCAGGTCAGCACCGAAGTACTGACTACTGGGCTGGTGAATACCCTCGGGGACTTACAGTCCACCAGCAGTGGCATCGACCCAGTGGTAACAAAATGAAAGAAAATATACGTACAAAACAAACACAAACAAGAATGAATGACAGTGAAAGAAAGAAATTGATTGAAGAAACAAAGCTAGAGTAAGAAGTGAATTAAAAAAAAGGAAAATATTTAATTTTCTTCAATAAAATTACTATAGTAAATGACCCTCCACCAAAATATGAATAAAAAAATTTGTTTAAAAAATGGCTGAAGGAGGTTTTGAAATGAAGGATTTAGGTAGACAGGATTAGTATGATGAGGAGGATGAAGAAGAAACTTCTTTTCAAGATAATGAATATGAGAGAACTAGGTAGAATCGTTTAGATACTATTATAAATGCTGGTAGTGAAAATGAAAAAAAAACTTTAAAATCAGCACAAATAAAATCATTTGTTAAACAATTTTACAAACAAATAAAAAAATGAAGGATATATACCGGATTTACAGTCTGATTATTCAAATGTTGAAACTGATGAATATTTAAGAATACTTTATTTAAAGAACAACGGCAGTAGAATACCGAAGGAACAAAGCACAAGATTACACAAATCAAAGTCCAGAGACAAGGCAAAAGCAAGAACACCAAACGACGGAAGACCAAAGACACCACATGCCTACAAAACACTCGAACGTTACATATACAACACAAAAAACTAAAGCACTAACAGTGTGAAAGGTTGATGATAAAAAAGGTTGATGATAAAAATATTCAGCTTCCTGCTAAAAAAGGAATTGGTTTTATTTCTCTGGATACTTTACAAAGTAGAATTGGCAGGGGTGGGACAAATGCAATTAGAGATTTGTTACATTTAAGTGATTATACATCTTCTAAACCTAAATCAAAAACTACTAAAGCTTTACAAAATGCAGAAAATGAAATTGATAATAAAGGTATTTCTTCAAAAAATGTAACTTCCCAACAAGAAGCACAAAAACTTTTAGAAACAGCAAGTAGTGCAGAAACATCTGTGAAAAAAGTATTTGATGATGAAACATTTAAGATAGAAGCAGTAAAACGATTAAATATGCCATGGAGAGAGATTGTTGGTATATCAAAAGCATTTACAACAACGGGAGAAGGGCTTAAACTTAATTTAGGTAAACTGAATAATATAAATAATAAAAAAGAACAGGAATATAATAAATTAGAACAAACAAATGATGGATATGAAAAAGAAAGAATACGTGATCGAATAAAAAAGTTTGAATCTAATAGAAGTGCAAGACTGGATGCAATTAATAATGATAGATATATACTACGTAATCAAATAAATGGAATTAAAGAGACAATACATAAAGTATTAAACGAAGACACAACATTAAGGGAAAGAATTAAAACATTATTCAGAGAACAAGGAATAACAAAAGTTAGTGTTTTCACTGCTTTTGGAATGATTATAGGTGTTATTGTTGAGGCAATTATCCCTTCTGGTAGAGGAAGTAGTCCTTCACCTCCTACAAATAAAACAGATGTAAAAGATTGGATAAAAAAACAATTATTAAATCTTGGAAAACTATTAGCTAAGCTTGCAGGAAAATTAGCAGCTGCATTACCAGGAATTATCGGTGCTATTGTGTCTTGGTTGTCAAATGCAACAAAAGACGTAGTAAATTGGTTTGCAAATAATTTATGGGCTTTGCTTGTTTTGGTTGTTGGTTTATTTTATGCTGCTGCTAGGGAATATTTAAAAAAATAAAATTAAATTAATAAATCTTATAAATGATTAGTCCTACAATACCTAATACAACACTTCCAAATATTATTGCTTGTTTATTTTTTTGTGTTCTATATTCCGTTTATCTTGAACAAATTTATTAGAAGGTTTTGGAATATCATGAACAAGTTCTGGTAAAGATTTTTTTGTTTTTGTTCTATCTAATTTATATAAAGAATGAGAAACTTGTTCAACGTGTTTATTATTTATACCATCGTTAAAATCTAGTTTTTGATCTTTTGTTGCGATTACAATTTTGTTATTAAAATCAACAATTGTTCCAATTTGTAACCTCATATCACTTGGAGACATATATAACCCAATACCATAGACATAATTAACTTTACTCTGAGCGTATTTTAGTACACGTTGATAATGTGAAATCTGAGAGAGTAAATCTATGGGACTATTAATAGCATCTTGAACGTTTGCTAAGAATTGTTTTAGAGCGTCAAATCCTGTACCTATTTTTAGTATATCTACACGTGTTTGAGATTGTGCTCCTAATAAAGTCCATACAAACGTTCTAATACTTTCATTAATATGTTCAATGCCTACTTTTGTAAAACCTTCTGATTTGTCTAGAATAAATGTTGTCCAAGCCATATTTATATCTATTGTATGCTTAACTGAATCGTTTATATTTAATAATGGTCCATTCTGAGAATGATTCATTCTATATTCAGCACTTGGTTTATAGTATTGGGTAAAACTTCCTAATCCATGACAAGCTGTTTCTAATTTTTGTCTCCAATCTGTATTAGGAGAAATTTGAAATTCATTACATATTTTTTTAATATGCTGCTTTGTCATATGGGTTCTTGTAATAATAGAAAGAAGAATCAGTTGGTAAGGGTGATTTAAGTTCTTTTAAGATTCTGACAATACAATAATATAAATGAAACATATAAAAACCGTTTGGGTTAAATTTGAAGTGTTTTTATATGATCATTAGAAGAAACACCACATCCTGTACTAGCACACCAAACTGCAAAGTTTAATTGACATTGCCACCAATCAAACGAAGAATGAATCCACGTATTCCATGGTTCGTTGGTGTGTAATGGTGGGTTTTGATATTTTTGAAATAAATCAGGGAAAGTTGTTTTAAAGTTCTCTTTTTGATTAACAAATATTGTTTGTTTGACAAGATTTAAATCTTTTTCAGAATATTTAGCATGAGGGTTATATGATTCGTTAAAATTATATTTAAATTCTTTATTCATTTTTTACCCCTAAAAATGTACCATACTATTTCAGATATTAATAAGACAAATATTTATAAGATAGATGATAATATTTTAAGTATGGATAAGGCAATATACTTACAACACTACATTGATAACAAAGATGGTAATAAACGTATAGGTTTAAAATCTATAACATATTGCGTAGGTTGGTATAATATTTCAGGTGAACATATACGAAAAACTGGATTTGGACGCATAGATATTACAAATGGTTATTATAGTTTTAAACAAATAGCGGATGAATTTATAAAAGAAAATATTGAATTGTCCGTAAATGAAACCAATGGTATTGCTTTATTAACCACTCCTGTTGAATTAAAGATAAGTAAAGATTTAAGAAATATTTTAGGATTTAGGAGGACAAGGATATTCACACCTAATGAAAAACA
Organism: Modiolus philippinarum; assembly: GCA_002080025.1. NCBI lineage: Eukaryota > Metazoa > Mollusca > Bivalvia > Mytilida > Modiolidae > Modiolus > Modiolus philippinarum. The sequence goes on from MJUU01009895.1 coordinate 155,925, forward strand.
TTATGGAGACAAACCCGTAGATTTTGCTATTTATAAATCATTATATTTACATTTAGAACAAGTTAGCACTTCTTATAATTATCTTGATGAGTATAATAACGAGATAATTAATCATTTACCAATTAATTGCGTTTTTGATTATCTAAAATTTACATATTAAAAAATGAGTAGAAATTTAAAAAAAACAAGTAGATGCGTCGGAAATATTAAAAATGAGAAACGAGCTTAAAGTAATGGAAATTAATAATAATTTATTATTTAACAAAATTATAAATATACCAGACAGAAACACAATATGTATATTTGCTGGAATTAATGGCCCATTGAAATTTAATCAAATGTTTAATTTTGGTACTGGTGGTACGGAATATGTTATTAATTATCCAGGTCAAATATTAGGTCTTAGTTTAATAAGTCTAAAACCGGAAAAGATGGTTAAACTGTCATGGTGAGTGTTAATGATAAATTAACTTTTGATGGAATAGAATTGGATGATTCTGTTTATGAATATCATAATTATAAAGTAATGAGTAAGAGTGATAGTCCTTTATGTATTAATACTCTAGTATCAGCGGTAATTGCATTATTTTTATAAACTCTATTTTTATCCTTAAAAAATGTCGGAATACGGAGAAAAATTAAATCCTTACAGAAACTTAAGAGAACCTCATGCTACAAAAGGTATTCGTCAAAGTGTTTAAATAACCAATAATCCTTCAACTACTGATAAAAATGAACAGTTATTAGTGAGATTTCCAAATCTAAGTAGTAATGATGTTATTGTTCCTGGAACAACCATATTAACTTTTGAATTAGAAATTGAATCTAAAGATGAAAATTCTACAATATATCAAAACATTGGAAGAGCAATAGTTAAAAAAACAACAATTCGTATAAATGGAAATGATGTTATGTCAATTGAAGATAGTGATATTTATCATTGTTATGTAGATTTGTGGAAAACTACAACAAAACGTACAAATATGGTATATCAGGGAATTGGTACTGAAAACATGTTAAAACATAGAATTGGGGCAGGAGATAAAACAGAAAATGTAGAAGACCAAGCCATAGCGAAAAATTCAAAAACAGATTTTGTATTCCACTAGATTTTGAACTATTAGAAACACATTTTTCTTTTTATCAAGCTGGTCTCGGTGACAGACTTGAATATGAACTTACATTGAACGACTACAACAAAGTTATTCATTCAACAATTGCAGATGCAAAATATAAAACTAAAAATATTTGTTTAGAATTTGATATGGTTTCTAACCCTGAATAAGCAAGACAAATAAAACAACAATTGGACGGTAAATTGGTTATCTTATATGACAGAATATTAAGACATAGAAAAATACCCAAAAACAAAAAAAAAAAGATACACTCTGGAACATTAATCTAAATACCCCAGCTAAAAGTATGAAAGGTGTTCTAATGTCATTCGAAGATCCTGAAAGAACAAGTACTGAAACTTATTATAATCCTGAAATAACAAAAGTAGAAATAACAATAGAAGGTGTTCCGAATCAATTATACAGTCAAGGAATGGAAGAATATCAACAATGGAATGAGATAAATAAATTCTTTGCTCTGAATTCAAAACGAAACAAAATAACAGACACAGTTGTAAAAGATGAATGTTTATCTGATACAACAATAGAAAAATACTTAACAACTAATTATGGTTTATGGTTAGATTTACGTTCAACGGATGATAACTCACTACACGGTTCAGATAGGAGAATTGAAAATGGCTCTGAAGGTATTACCATTCAAATAACGAAAAAAGAAGGAGCTGATTAACCGATAACTGTTTATATTTTTATTATACAAGATTCGCAAATAAATTTTGAAGATGGAAGATTTAAAGAAGTAAATTATTAAGTACGACCCTTAATTTTTTTTATTTTATTTATTAAAAATGGAGTTACCAAAATACCCTCATTGTGCAATTATTTGTGGTAGAACTGGATGTGGAAAAACAGAGTATGTTCTTGATTTATTAGAAACAAACTATCGTGGAGTATTTACATATATTGTTATACTTTGTCCAACTATTCAATGGAACAAGGCATACACAAATCGTGAATGGATTGGTGATGTTAGAAACCCAAAAACAAAAAAATTAATACTCGTAAATCCTATTTGTAAAAACGGAGAAGAAAAACTACAAGAACTATTAAGAATGCTCTTTGATAAATATGCAGGACATCCAACATTATATATTATAGATGACTGCAGTGCAACAAAAGAATTAAAAAAGAAAAGTGATTTGCTGGCTGAACTTGCATTTTCAGGGAGACATGCGGAACAATCGGTTTGGGTTATTACACAAAAATATAATTCAGTGTTAAAAGATTTAAGAGAACAGACAGTATGGTTATGTTTATTTCGTACAAAAGATAGAAATAGTTTTTACAGTTGTTTAGAAGAAAATGATGTTATTCCTACTTTGGAAGAAAGACAAAGAAAAGAGGAAGAACTTAAAAAAAATAAAAATCGTAAATTAATATTAAATATAGATTCACCTATTGGTTATTGGGTAATTGATTAGGCGAGCGAAGAGTTTATTTCTTTAAAAATGAAGAAAGAAGAATTTGATAGATTGTTAAAAAAACAAAAAGATCACAATACACAAAAATGGACCGACTTAGAAATTGATAAAATTTACAAAATCACTGATTATAAATATCTTAATACAAGTTTTGGTAAAAGTGTAATTTTATCTGTCGAAAATAATGGTTAAGTTTGGTGTCCTTCTCATCTCGCTGAAAAGATAGAAAACGAAGATACTCCTTTTTATGTAAGACCACTCGGGTTGAAAACATGTAAAAATAATAAAAAAAAATAAATATCATGCTTATGATTTAGCATTTCCAAATAAGAAAAAACTAATGCTTAAGTTGAACCTCTGGCTGTTTTTCTTTTACTGTGTTAGACCCGCAATAAGGGTTTTAAATTCGGTGTACTCCCGGGTAACTTTTTTTATATTGTGTTAGACCCGCAATAAGGGTTTTAAATTCGGTGTACTCCCGGGTAACTTTTTTTGGGGGTCTTTTTGTGTCTATTTTTTTAAGGGTTAAAAAATATATGGTTTTTTGTGCTGGCTTTGTAGTTTTCTGACAAACTTTATGTTATTTTAGGTCTTTTGAGGGTTTTTTAGGGGTCAAAATTTGTAGTAGTTAATTAAATGAGGTTGGCCGGGCTTCGCCCGGACAAGCTCATTTAATTAACTACTCTTGTACGAGGTACGAAAAATAAAAAAAATGCCTGTACGATGTACGAAAATAGCTCTAAAAATCTAAATTAGCTTGTACGTTGTACAGGGCATGTTTTGTACGAATGTACTTGAAATAACAAAGGTCTTGTACGATGTACCAAAAATGATTGATTGATTGATTTATGCTGGTACGAAAAATGAAATTGGTCGTGAACGTAGTATAGAAATAACCCTTTAGCACCCTCTTACTAAGAGAGTCTTTGTCTAGTCCTTTAACATATGACTTCGCATTTTCTTTCCATATTTAAATATTTTACGAAAGGATATAGAGTGAATGAACATGAGACCATGACACATATGTTAACTCCAACTGCAATAATTTAAATGAGCTGTATGACCATTTCGGAAATTTATTCCTCATCAGCAGCACTAGAACCCAAACAAAGGAAGGAAATCCATGAATTGAAAAAAAAAAATATAAAATGCATGAAAAGTTATATCTAATGTTTTTCATTTTTTATCTTTTTTTTTTTGAAAGATCGAAGTCATAACGGATCTTTAAAATTTCTATTCGCAGTTTCCGACATGATGTCATATCTCAAATAAAATTCGTTTCCTGTCGGAGTGTATGCCATGGTTTCAAATATGTTTAGATTTTCTTCTTCTCTCTTCTCTCTTGTAGGAACTGGAGTCGTTTCCGACTGTCTGAAGTTCTGTGGACTAACTTTCATTCCTAGACACACACAGCAATTGTCCCCTCGACTATGTGCATTTAAAAGCTGACTATTTACATTGTTAAATTATATACATAGGGTCCTTGATCTAGCTGACAGGACCAACCTCGAGGTTAGCCCTGAATCCCTCAATGGTACCTGCTGTAGCTCACGTGCTGTAGCTGCAGAGGTTGCTAAGATCTGGTAAATGATTCCAGTCTACAATGGTCCTGAGGAAGAAGGAGTTTCTGTAAGTGGTACTGGAATAATCTGTGCTGCATTCTTTTTCTGCAGTCACAATTCTTTATATATAGACCCCTGTTGATGTCCACCAGGCTGTTCTGGATCTTGTATAGCTTACAGTTTACTGGTCTTCCTTCTTTGTTCCAGGGTCTACCAATTGAGGTGGTGTCAGGTGTTCGGGTCGTGTAATCGTTGGTAGCATAACGTGCTGCTCTACGTTGTTTACCAACTGGCTTGGCTTTGTTACCAACAAAGGGTAAACAAACCCGTACAGCAGGAAACGAAGGAATAATTTCAAAATCTGCTCGTATCAGAAAAGAACGATGTGAAAAAAAATGTCTGAAAGGAACTTTAGGCGGGAAAGTAAATGAGAAGCGAACTGACTGTCCGAAAATGAGTAATCCGAAGATAATGGCAACATTGCAACATCTTAAAACAAAGACATCATTCGAATATGGGTATTTCAGATAACACGGTAAGGTATTTATATATAGAACTGGATTTTCCCTTTTGTGTACCCAAGATTATATAACGGAGTGAATATTGGAAATTGAGTCGTGATTGGTTATATGTTAAATATTAATTTATTTTAACTAGACTCAATATCTATGGTTAGAAAACATGAAATAAATTTTCATGTGCCTTTAATATTGAAAACAATTGAAGCCATTTATTTTTATTTATTTTTATTTTTTTTAATTGGAATTATCAAGGTCCTTGGAATAATAAAAAAAAAAACTGTCAATTTATAATCTGCACGTTGGCTAAGATTTATACTTAAATAAATTAGAAATTGTGATATGTAACATTAACGATATCACTTCCTTGGAAAAAGGGGTTCCTTGATGATTGCAGTTCGGAAGAAAAAAGTAACAAAACAAAAAAATATGAAAAGGGAAATAACTCATATAAGGAGACATTAGATCCCTTCGGTCCAAATGTAACGAATCATCCCAAGGATGAAACAAACTGTTTGCAAAAGAAAGTAAATTGATATCTCTTGTAACGTTTCAGCCGATAACAAGATAAACAGTATTAGGCGAGATCACTCCCTTCGCAAAAAGTTTTTTTTGTGTTAAATACAGAGTTAGTTTTAAAGGCAGAATCATCTGAGAATATCATTTACCAAAAAATTCTTTTTGACATCTCACGAAATATTTCTGAACGAAAGCTTTTAATAACGACGGAAGAAAAATTGAAAAAAAGAATAAAGAATATATAAACAAGATATTTCCATAAAACGGCAGATAAGGAGTTTAAATTCATTTTTATTACTTTCGTTTTTTCAACAAATTTGCATTTTTTTGCAATTCTCACACCAATAAAATCAATATTTTTGCGTGCATTTCACTCCTTTCGTGTACACACGATATGAATAAAATACATGGTTGAAACTTCTCACTTCGGTTATTTATCGTAAATTCAGTTATTCCATTTATAGCGTGTATGATTGTAATGAATCATTTGAAGCGTGTATAAATGCAATGAGTCGTTTGAAGTGTGTAATTCATTCCGTTTTTCGATCGCTCCTCTCGCTTGTACATTCTGTTCATGTTGTAATGTTGAGCGTTCAACCAATTGTTCTGTAACGAATTTACAGGGTGATATCATACGCTGAACACTTAAATTCATACCATGACGTGTCATCTCGTTGGAGGGGGTTCACTTCCAATATATGATAGCATAGGGATGAACCGCTGGAAGAGATACATTTTTTTTCTTTCTATATTATATGATAAGGGTAATAAATTGCGATGAAAATATGTGATAAGGATGGGAAATGTCGGATGAGATTTTCTGATAAGGTCAACATGTTGCATCGAAATCAGAAACAAATATGAATTTGACATAACTACATTAACAAGGCATCGAACAGCGTTGAATTCACTACTTTTTTATTGAAAATAAAGAATTTACTGTATTTATCCCAATATATGACAAGGTATACTTGTCTACATCATGTGTGATTAGGTTTACTTTCCTGCTAAAATATACATTTTTGAGATTCTTAATATACAATAAGGGTGGGATTCCTGGTGTGCCATTGGCTCACCCCTACCAAAAAGCATATGGAGTGACCCCCGATCGAGCCTGTCATTCGCTGAATACTGAAAGTCATACACCGTTATGAATTTGCAGTGTGCTATCATACGCTAAATACTTTAAGTCATACCGTGACGAAATTACAGTGCGCTGTCATACGCTGAATACTGAAAGTCATAGACCGTTACGATTTGTAGTGTGCTGTCATACGCTGAATACTGAAAGTCATAGACCGTTGCGAATTTACAGTGTGCTGTCATACGCTGAATACTTTAAAGTCATACCGTGACGACATTACTGTCTGCTGTCATACGCTGAATACTAAAAGGCTCCAATCACAAGGCTATGGACCCTTGTTCCACATATACATACACTCTAGGCTATCAGAGATCTGTGGAGCTAATGCTATATTGCCCCTTTATAATTAGTGCAGCTCGCTAAGATTGAACGAGGGGTCTAAGCATGATCCATGAAATGGCATTTTCTGGTGGCATAATTCTTAAAAATATACCTCAAACTTTTATCACAGTTATATAACTTTTTGTAATTAAATTCTGACATGTAGGTACTCTAAGTTACTTCATTCACCTCATAGGGATTTTCAAGATGAAGAACACCAATAAATGCATTGTTACGTTGCTCGATTTAATCATGTATTTTTAGAGACTTTATCTCAAGCGTATCTCTTAATCGGGGTCCTAAAGGGAGAACTTTGTACGAGGTACAAAAAATAAAAAAAATGCCTGTACGATGTACGAAAATAGCTCTAAAAATCTAAATTAGCTTGTACGTTGTACAGGGCATGTTTTGTACGAATGTACGTGAAAGAACAAAAATCTTGTACGATGTACGCAACATGATTGATTGATTGATTTATGCTTGTACGAAAAATGAAATTGGTAGTGAATGTAGTATAAAAATAATCCTTTAGCACCCTCTTACTAAAAGATTCTTTGTCTAGTCCTTTAACATATGCTTTCGCATGTTCTTTCCATATTTAAATATTTTAAAGGATATAGAGTAAATGAAAATGAGACCATAACACATATGTTAACTCCTACTGCAATAATTTAAATGAGCTGTATGACCATTTCGGAAATTTATTCCTCATCAGCAGCACTAGAACCCAAACAAAGGAAGGAAATCCATAATTTCAAAAAATGTTTAAAATGCATGAGAAGTTATATCTGATGTTTTTATTTTTTATCTTTTTTTTGAAAGATCGAAGTCATACCGGATCTTTAAAATTTCCATTCGCAGTTTCCGACATGATGTCATATCGGAAATAAAATTCGTTTCCTGTCGGAGTGTATGCCATGGTTTCAAATATGTTTAGATTTTCTTTTTCCCTCTTCTCTCTTGTAGGAACTGGAGTCGTTTCCGACTGTCTGAAGTTCTGTGGACTAACTTGCATTCCCAGACACACACAGCAATTGTCCCCTCGAATATGTACATTTAAAAGCTGACTATTTACAGTGTTACATTATATACATAGGGTCGTTGATCTAGCTGGCAGGACCAACCGCAAGGTTAGCCCTGAATTCCTCAATGGTACCTGCTGTAGCTCACGTGCAGTAGCTGCAGTGGTTGCTAAGATCTGGTTAATGATTCCAGTCTACAATGTTCCTGAGGAAGAAGGAGTTTCTGTAAGTGGTACTGGAATAATCTATGCTGCTCTCTTGTTCTGCAGTCACTGTTCTGTATATATAGACCCCTGTCGATGTCTACCAGGCTGCTCTGGATCTTGTATAGCTTACAGTTTACTGGTCTTCCTTCTTTGTTCCAGGGTCTGCCAATTGAGGTGGTGTCAGGTGTTCCTTTCGTGTAATCGTTGGTAACATAACGTGCTGCTCTACGTTGTTTACAAACTGGCTAGTCTTTGTTACCAACAAAGGGTAAACAAACGCGTACAGCAGGAAACGAAATAATAATTCAAATTCTGCTCGTATCTGAAAGGAACGATGTGAAAAAAATGTCTGAAAGGAATTTTAGGCGGGAAAGTAAATGAGAAGCGAACTGACTGTCCGAAAATGAGTAATCCGAAGACAATGGCAACATTGCAACATCTTAAAACAAAGACATCATTTGAATACGGGTATTTCAGATAACACGGTAAGGTTTTTATATATAGAACTGGATTTTCTTTTTGTGTACCCAAGATTATAAAACGGAGTGAATATTGGAAATTGAGTCGTTATTGATTAGTATGTTAAATATTAATTTTTTTTAACTAGACTCATTATCTATGGTTAAGAAACATGAAAGAAATTTTCATGTGCCTTTAATATTGAAAACAATTGAAACAATATATTTTTATTTATTTTTTTTTAATTGGAATTATCAAGGTCCTTGGTATAATAAAAAAAAACTGTCAATTTATAATCTGCACGTTGGCTAATATTTGTACTTAAAAAAAATGGAAATGGTGATATGTTACATTAACGATATCACTTCTTTGGGAAAAGGGGTTCCCTGATGCTTGCAGTTCGGAAGAAAAAAGTAACAAAACAAAAAATATGAAAAGGTAAATAACTCATATAAGGAGTCATTAGATCCCTTCGGTCCAAAAGTAACGAATCATCACAAGGATGAAACAAATGTTTGCAAAAGAAAGTAAATTGATATCTCTTGTAACATTTCAGAGGACATCCGGTAACAAGATAAACAGTATAAGGCGAGATCACACCCTTCGCAAAAAGTTTTTTTTGTTAAATACAGGGTTAGTTTTAAAGGCAGAATCACCTTAGAATATCATTTACCAAAAAATCTTTTTGACATCTCAAGAAATGTTTTTGAACGAAAGCTTTTAAAAACGACGGAAGAAAAATTGAAAAAAAAAACAATATATAAACAAGATATTTCCCTAGAACGGCAGATAAGGAGTTTAAATTCATTTTTGATTACTTTCGTTTTTTCAACAAATTTGCATTTTTTTTTTTTGCAATTCTCACACCAGAAAAAAATCAATATTTTTGCGTGCATTTCATTCCTTTCGTGTACACATGATATGAATGAAATACATGGTTGAAACGACTCACTTCGGTCATTTATCGTAAATTCAGTTATTCCATGTATAGCGTGTATGATTGTAATGAATCATTTGAAGCTTGTATAAATGCAATGAGTCGTTTGAAGTGTGTAATTTATTCAGTTTTTCGATCGCTCCACTCGCTTGTACATTCTGTTCATGTTGTAATGTTGAGCGTTCAACCAGTTGTTCTGTAACGAATTTGCAGGGTGCTATCATGCGCTGAACACTTAAATTCATACCATGACGTGTCATCTCGGGGGAGGGGGTTCTTCCAATATATAATAACATAGGGATGATCCGCTAGAAGAGGTACATTTTTCTTCTTTCATATTATTTGATAAGGGTAATAAATTGCGATGAAAATATGTGATAAGGATGGGAAATGTCCGATGAGATTTTCTGATAAGGTCAACATTTTCCATCGAAATCAGAAACCAATATGAATTTGACATAACTACATTGACAAGGCATCGAACAGCGTTTAATTCACCACTTTTTGATTGAAAATAAAGACTTTACTGTCTTTATCCCAATATATGACAAGGTATACTTGTCTACATCATGTGTGATTAGATTTACTTTCCTGCTAAAATATACATTTTTGAGATTCTTAATATACAATAAGGGTGGGGTTCCTGATTTGCCGTTGGCTCACCCCTACCAAAAAGCATATGGAGTGACCACCGATCGAGCCTGTCATACGCTGAATACTGAAAGTCATACACCGTTAGGAATTTGCAGTGTGCTTTCATACGCTAAATACTTTAAGTCATACCGTGACGAAATTACAGTGCGCTGTCATACGCTGTAAACTGAAAGTCATAGACCTTTACGAATTTGCAGTGTGCTGTCATACGCTGAATACTGAAAGTCATGCCGTGACGATATTACACTCTGCTGTCATACGCTGAATACTAAACGGCTCCAATCACAAGGCTATGGAGTCTTGTTCCACATATACATACACTCTAGGCTATTAGAGATCTGTGGAGCTAATGCTATATTGCCCCTATATAATAAGCGCAGCTCACTAAGATGGGACGAGGTGTCAAAGCATGATCCATGAAAAGGCATTTTCTGGCGGCATAATTCTTGAAAAAATACCTCAAACTTTTATCACAGTTATTTAACTTTTTGTAATTAAATTTTTACATGTAGGTACTCAAATTACTTCATTCACCTCATAGGGATTTCAAGATGAAGATAACCAATAAATGCATTGTTCCGTTGCTCGATTTAATCATGTATTTCTAGAGACTTTATCTCAAGCGCATCTGTTAATCGGAGTCCTAAAGGGAGAACCTTGTACGAGGTACGAAAATAAAAAAATGCCTGTACGATGTACAAAAATAGCTCTAAAAATCTAAATTAGCTTGTACGTTGTACAGGGCATGTTTTGTACGAATGTACGTGAAAGAAAAAAGGTCTTGTACGATGTACGAAAAATGATTGATTGATTGATTGATGCTTGTACGAAAAATGAAATTGGTCGTGAACGTAGTATAAAAATAACCCTTTGGCACCCTCTTACTAAGAGGGTCTTCGCCAGGTCCTTTCACATACGACTTCGCATTTTCTTTCCATATTTAAATATTTTACGAAATGATATAGAGTAAATCAACATGAGACCATAACACACATGTTAACTCCAACTGCAATAATTTAAATGAGCTGTATGGCCATTTCGGAAATGTATTCCTCATCAGCAGCACTAGAACCCAAACAAAGGAAAGAAATCCAAAATTTCAAAAAATGTTTAAAATGCATGAAAAGTTATATCGGATGTTTTTCATTTTTCATCTTTTTTTTTGAAAGATCGAAGTCATAGCGGATCTTTAAAATTTGCATTCGCAGTTTCCGACATGATGTGATATCGGAAATAAAATTCGTTTCCTGTCGGAGTGTATGCCATGGTTTCAAATATGTTTAGATTTTCTTCTTCTCTCTTCTCTCTTGTAGGAACTGGAATCGTTCCCGACTGTCTGAAGCTATGTGGACTAACTTGCATTGCCAGACACACACAGCAATTGTCCCTTCGACTATGTACATTTAAAAGCTGACTATTTACAGTGTTAAATTATATACATAGGGTCGTTGATCTAGCTGGCAGGACCAACCGTGAGGTTAGCCCTGAATTCCTCAATGGTACCTGTTGTAGCTCAGGTGCTGTAACCGCAGTTGTTGCTAAGATCTGGTAAATGATTCCAGTCTAGAATGTTCCTGAGAAAGAAGGAATTTCTTTAAGTAGTACTGGAATAATCTGTGCTGCTCTCTTGTTCTGCAGTCACTGATCTGTACATATAGACCCCTGTTGATGTCTACCAGGCTGTTCTGGATCTTGTATAGCTTACAGTCTACTGGACTTCCTTCTTTGTTCCAGGGTCTGCCAATTGAGGTGGTGTCAGGTGTTCGGGTCGTGTAATCGTTTGTAACATAACGTGCTGCTCTACGTTGTTTACAAACTGGCTTTGTAACCAACAAAGGGTAAACAAACCCGTACAGCAGGAAACGAAAGAATAATTTCAAAATCTGCTCGTATCTAAAACGAGCGAAGTGAAATAAATCTCTGAAAGGAATTTTAGGCGGGAAAGTAAATGAGAAGCGAACTGACTGTCCGAAAATGAGTAATCCGAAGACAATGGGAACAACGCAACATCTTAAAACAAAAACATTTTTTGAATACGGGTATTTCAGTTAATATGGTAAGGTTTTAATATATAGAACTGGATTTCCCTTTTATGTACCCAAGATTATATAACGGAGTGAATATTGGAAATTGAGTCCTGATTGGTTAGTATCTTAAATATTGATTTTTTTTAACTAGACTCATTTTCTATGGTTAAGAAACATGAAAGGAATTTTCATGTGCCTTAAATATTGAAAACATATGCAACAATTTATTTTTATTTATTTTTATTTTTTTAATTGGAATTATCAAGGTCCTTGGTTTAATAATAAAAAAAACTGTCAAATTATAAACTGCACGTTGGCTAAGATTTATACTTCAAAACATTTGAAATGGTGATTTGTTACATTAACGATATCACTTGTTTGGAAAAAAGGGTTACCTGATGCTTGCAGTTCGGAAGAAAAAAGTAACAAAACAAAAAATATGAAAAGGGAAATAACTCATATAAGGAGTCATTAGATCAATTCGGTCCAAATGTAACGAATCGTCCCAAGGATGAAACAAACTGTTTGCAAAAGAAAGTAAATTGATATCTCTTGTAACGGTTTCAGAGGACATCCGATAACAAGATAAACAGTATTAGGCGAGATCACTCATGAATTTGACATAACTACATTGACAAAGCATAGAACAGCATTTAATTCACTACTTTTGATTGAAAATAAAGAATGTACTGTCTTTATCCCAATATATGACAAGGTATACTTGTCTACATCATGTGTGATTAGGTTTACTTTCCTGCTAAAATATACATTTTTGAGATTCTTAATATACAATAAGGGTGGGGTTCCTGGTGTGCCATTGACTCACCCCTACCAAAAAGCATATGGAGTGACCCCCGATCGAGCCTGTCATACGTTGAATACTGAAAGTCATACACCGTTAGGAATTTGCAGTGTGCTATCATACGCTAAATACTTTAAGTCATACCGTGACGAAATTACAGTGCGCTGTCATACGCTGAATACTGAAAGTCATAGGCCGTTACGAATTTGCAGTGTGCTGTCATACGCTGAATACTGAAAGTCATACCATGACGAAATAACAGTGCGCTGTCACACGCTGAATATTGAAAGTCATAGACCATTACGAATTTGCAGTGTGTTCTCATACGCTGAATACTGAAAGTCATATCGTGACGAAATTACAGTGTGTTGTCATACGCTGAATACTGAAGAGTCATAGACCGTTACGAATTTACATTGTGCTGTCATACGCTGAATACTGAAGAGTCATAGACCGTGACGAAATTACAGTCTGCTGTCATACGCTGAATACTAAAAAGGCTCCAATCACAAGGCTATGGACTCTTGTTCCACATATACACACACTCCGGGCTATTAGAGATCTGTGGAGCTAATGCTATATTGCCCCGATATAATTACTGCAACTCACTAAGATGGAACGACTGGTCTAAGCATGATCCATGAAAAGGCATCTTTTGGCTGCATAATTCTTGAAAAACACCTCAAACTTTTATCACAGTTATATAACTTTTTATAATTAAATTTTAACATGTAGGTACTCTAAATTACTTCATTCATCTCATAGGGATTTCAAGATGAAGAACACCAATAAATGCATTGTTCCGTTGCTCGATTTAATCATGTATTTCTAGAGACTTTATCTCAAGCGCATCTGTTAATCGGGGTCCTAAAGGGAGAACCTTGTACGAGGTACGAAAAATAAAAAAAATGCCTGTAACATGTACAAAAATAGCTCTAAAATCTTAATTAGCTTGTACGTTGTATAGAGCATGTTTTGTACAAATGTACGTGGAATAACAAAGGTCTTGTACGATGTACGAAAAATAATTGATTGATTGATTGATGCTTGTATGAAAAATGAAATTGGTCGTGAACGTAGTATAAAAATAACCCTTTAGCACCCTCTTACTAAGCGGATCGTTGTCTAGTCCTTTCACATATGACCTCGCATTTTCTTTCCAAATTCAAATATGTTACGAAAGGATATAGAGTAAATGAACATGAGACCATAACGCATATTTCAACCACAACTGCAATAATTTAAATGAGCTGTATGGCCATTTCGGAAATTATTCTTCATCAGCAGCACTAGAACCCTATCAAAGGAAGGAAATCCATAATTTAAAAAATGTTTAAAATGCATGAAAAGTTATATCGGATGTTTTTCATTTTTTATCTTTTCTTTTCAAAGATCGAAGTCATAGCGGATCTTTAAAATTTCCATTCGCAGTTTCCGACATGATGTCATATCGGAAATAAAATTTGCTTCCTTTCGGAGTGTATGCCATGGTTTCAAATATGTTTAGATTTTCTTCTTCTCTCTTCTCTCTTGTAGGAACTGGAGTTGTTTCCGACTATCTGAAGTTCTGTTGACTAACTTGCATTCGCAGACACACACGGCGATTGTCCCCTCGACTATGTACATTTAAAAGCTTACTATTTACAGTGTTAAATTATATACATAGGGTCGCTGATCTAACTGGCAGGACCAACCGCGAGGTTAGCCCTGAATTCCTCAATGGTACCTGCTGTAGCTCACGTGATGTAGCTGCAGTGGTTGCTAAGATCTGGTAAATGATTCCACTGTACCATAATCTATATGTTGATGTCTACCAGGCTGTTCTGGATCTTGTATAGCTTACAGTCTACTGGTCTTCCTTCTTTGTTCCAGGGTCTGCCAATTGATATGGTGTCAGGTGTTCGGGTCGTGTAATCGTTGGTAACGTAACGTCCTGCTCTACGTTGTTTACAAACAAACCTGTACAGCAGGAAACGTAAGAATAATTTCAAAATCTGCTCGTATCTGAATGGAACGATGTGAAAAAAATGTCTGAAAGGAATTTTAGGCGGGAAAGTAAATGAGAAGCGAACTAACTGTCCGAAAATGAGTAATCCGAAGACAATGGCATACAAAGAAATCATTTGAATACGGGTATTTCAGATAACACGATAAGGTTTTTATATATAGAACTAGATTTTCCCTTTTGTGTACCCAAGATTATATAACGGAGTGAATATTGGAAATTGAGTCGTAATTGGTTAGTATGTTAAATATTAATTATTTTTAACTAGACTCATCATCTATGGTTAAGAAACATGAAAGAAATTTTTATGTGCCTTTAATATTGAAAACAATTGCAACAATTTATTTTTATTTATTTATATTTTTTTTAATTGGCATTATCAAGGTCCTTGGTATAATTAAAAAAAAACTGTCAATTTAAATTCTGCACGTTGGCTAAGATTTATATTTAAAAAAGAATAGAAATGGTGATATGTTACATTAACGATATCACCTCTTTGGAAAAAATGGTTCCCTGATGCTTGCAGTTCAAAATAAAAAAGTAACAAAACAAAACATAGATTCCTTCGGTCAAAATGTAATGAATCATCACAAGGATGAAACAAACTGTTTGCAAAAGAAAGTAAATTGATATCTCTTGTAACGGTTTCAGAGGACATCCGATAACAAGATAAACAGCAGTAGGCGAGATCACTCCCTTCGTAAAAAGTTTTTTTTGTGTTAAATACAGGGTCAGTTTTAAAGGCAGATTCACCTTAGAATATCATTTACCAAAACATCTTTTTGACATCACACGAAATGTTTTTGAACGAAAGCTTTTAAAACGACGGAAGAAAATTTGAAAAAAAGAATAAACAATATATAAACAAGATATTTCCATAGAACGGCAGATAACGAGTTTAAAATCATTTTTATTACTTTCGTTTTTTCAACAAATTTGCATTTCTTTTTTGCAATTCTCACACCAATAAAATCAATATTTTTGCGTGCATTTCACTCCTGTCGTGTACACACGATATGCATAAAATACATGGTTGAAACGACTCACTTCGGTCATTTCTCGTAAATTCAGTTATTCCACGTATAGCGTGTATGATTGTAATGAATCATTTGAAGCGTGTATAAATGCAATGAGTCGTTTGAAGTGTGTTATTCATTCCGTTTTTCGTTCGCCCCACTCGCTTGTACATTCTGTTCATGTTGTAATGTTGAGCGTTTAACCAATTGTTCTGTAACGAATTTACCGGGTGCTATCATACGCTGAACACTTAAGGTGGCTCATACTGAATTCGATTGTGCAACTTATACTGTGACGTAATTCAATACACTACTCCGACAGCGATATAAATATTGGGGACAATCTCAAAGGCTGAAATAATTTGGCCATAATCCTTTGCACGTTTGTCAGATTTCCTGTTTTATTTTTAGACATAGGTGTTCCAAAATAGATTTTATATTTCGCCGATGTTTTTTTTTATAAATTTTATCGGTAGGGATTAACAATATAACAAAAAGAGAAGCGTCTAACTAAAGATAAACAACAACACGTGGACATGTCAATACTGGAAATCAAATCCCCTTCTCAAAAGAATTTACCGGAATTCAATGTTCTATCAATATGAATTCTTAAAATAGCAATCGTACGGTCACTTTCTGTTGATCAGCAACTGCTCAACTTTGAAGTTTCTGGTTGTTGGTGTTGTTAGCACTTTTTGTTATATTGTAAAAAAAATCTACTTTATGATCAGATCTTGTCAACATATCATCGTATGCTAAAAATTTTATCACACTATCTCCATTATTTATAAAGCCATTTCATATATGTACATGTGCATGTTGAATGTATTGTTTATCTGCTATCTAATCAAGTATTTCTTTTTCTTTTTATGTATATTCTCATGTAGCCCTATGTGGGCCAATGATTTGATAAATAAAAATATGTTCTATGTTCTATCAGAAGATGCTAATAGGTTCACTAAAAATGAGAAAATTAAATTTTTGCTTTGTCCATCAACACCAATGAAAGCAAGTAGTCCTTTATAAAACAGTCATTAGAAATGAGGACAGGGAACTCGTAGCTCTGTTAATTTTTTTTTACTTGTTTGTTTTAGTTATATTTGTAAAATTTGTTTATGTGACAATGAAATAATTGATTTGATTTTATTATTATCGGTCCGGTTTTTATAGATTTATCAGTTTTATGTCCAGTTAATTATCGGTCCAGTTTTTATTGACCAGCACCATTTAAGAACGACAACAAATGTATATCACCTCAAAATAGCCATAAGCAGATCCAGAGAACCGGCGGACTTTCGAAAAAAAAATGTGGCCGGCGTTCCAATAGAATTCTAAAAAAGGGGGTTTCCATGCAATTTTTACAGATTTTTTGTCAGTTTTTCCCAAATTTTGCATGAAATGTAAATTTTGTTTTCCAGAAACATTAAGGGACTCTACCTCCCTCTGGATCAGCCAATGCAGAAGGACCTTTTTTTATCCACATTGATAGTACGCCCTCTTGGTAAGCCCGCTTTTGAATGTCGTTCACAATGCAGCAGCTGATCTAGAGAGGGTTCCCGGCATTTTTATCCAAGATTTTAATCCCAAAAATGTTCAGATTATAATGGATAATCTATGAAAAGTGATAGTCCAGTAGCTCCATTTATGATACTGTCTGAATCCAACAGCACTAATGAAAATTGACTAATTGGCAAAACATTGACTTGAGTCGACATATTTTTGGAAGGATGAACTTTTTGAGAAAAAAAATGTATGGTTGTCCATGGAGCACAAATGTCGACTGCGCTATAGATACTGAAAAATAAAGAAAAACCGAATGCATTGTGCGCATTTCAAGTGCAATCCATACCAAAGCTAGTTGGTGTAGTAGGAGTTAAGATTAATAAAGGCTTACACTTAAAACTCAAAGTTGCTAGAATGGCAAAGTCCAAAAAAGCTTGAAAATCTAGCAAAAGGAAAATCAAAATGCGTGGTGCGCATCATCATATACTCTAATATCCCTGCAAATGAATGATTTAGGGCGCCGAGGTGTTGCGGATACTGGGGATACCCTCAAGACTTAAATAAGCTAAAATGACAAAGTCAAAAAAGCTTGAAAATCTGAAGAGAGAAAAAAAAAGAAAGAAAAACAAAACGCATGATGCAAATCTACCCTATTTACTAAAGAAATCATGCAAGTTTGGTTGAAAAGATGCAAATCTATACTATACTAAAAGTTTGGTTGAAAAGTACAAAGCTGTTTAGGAGGAAATGCGAATAATGCCAGACAAATCGAAAAGTCCAGAGACCTTGCAGGTCAGGCAAAAAAGCAGCCAGACCAAAGACAAATTTACAAGACCTAAAGTTTCATGGCATATAGAAAATGTCAATTTTTCAACCGACAATCGATCCTGTTGACTGATGATTCTAGCCAGACCGACTCAAGTTTTGTCGATTTGTCCTTCGGTCAGACACTTTTTCATATATCTGGCGCTAAAAAAAATGGGCCATACAGATGAACTTGCATAGGGATGCAAGGCGAATGACAGTTGTGTAGCGACACAATAAAAGGGTGTCATCCAATGCAACACGTTTTTGATTGCCATTGGAAAAGGGAATGCATCTCGGGATGCACCCGGTCAGTTATCTAGCCAGTCTCAGTGCCATGGTTCAGGTTGGAGGCTCCTAATGGAGTAGGTTACCAGGGCATCCATGGCCACTTATTAGTTGTTGCACATGTAATCAAAACTTGTTTACTGGGGTTAATTTTATCAAATTCACAAAATATGGTAATCATTGAAATTAAACCTGGTAATCAAACTAGAAGTGTGTTTTTGATACAACAAGAGGCTCTCAAGAGCATGTATCGCTCATCTGGACCGTAGATGACTCGAAATTCATTTCCAGTAGGGTCCAATGTTTAACTATGTTCACCTTGGATTGGATAAAGACATGCAAAAATGCAAATTTGAAGGGGGCCGCCAGAGGTCTTTTGTGATCAAGTTTATTTCCAATGGGATTAGTATTTTCAGAGACCCAAGTCTTTTAATGGCATCAAATATAAACTATCTTAATTTGGGTAGGGGTCTCCCTTAAAATTTAGGTAATGATTATGCCAAAATCAAAACATTACAAGCCCCTTTCAAAAAATAATTGGGCAGGGGTTCTCCTTATTAACTAGTGTTTACACATTTCTGAAAACAAAACATTAAATTTAGCAGAATACCTTTTTTTCTAAAATTTCAGTTTTTTTGTTTAGTTTCAATGGCAACCGTAAGCTCCACCATCCATTACAACCCATAACAGAACACCATTAAAAAAATGGGGCAAGGGTTCCCCCTTATAATCAAGGTAATACATATTGCTGAAATTAAAACATTCACTCCCCCTTTTACAAAAACATTTGGGCAAGGGTTCCCCTTGTAATCTAGCTTATACATAGTGCTGAAATCACATATAAAATGTCTAGCAGAATACCTTTTTTCTAAAATTTAGTTTTCTGGTCTGGTTTCCATGGCAACTGAGAGCTCCATCCATTACCAGACCACAATTCAAATAAAACTTTGGACAATAGTGCCCATAAAAAATCATAGAGTCCAATGTTCAAACTATGTTCCCCGCTGGCGGCCATTTTGGAAAGGTACCATCCTGCCGAATACCTTTTTTAGATGAGGACCATTATGACTAAGTTTGGTTATAATTGGGCTGGTACTTTCTGAGAAGAAGATCTTTGAATGCGTTTCCCATAGGGTACATTGTTAAAACTATGTTCCCCGCTGGCGGCCATCTTGGATGAGGTACGGACTTGTCAGATACCTTTTTTGGAAGGAACCATCTAAAGACCATTTTGCCTAAGTTTGGTTATAATTGGAATAGTAGTTTCTGAGAAGATCTTTGAATGTATATTCCAATTGGGTCAAATGTTAATACTATGTTCCTTGCTGGCGGCCATCTTGGATGAGGTACGGACCTGCTGGATACCTTTTTTGAAAGGGACCATCTAAGGACCATTGTGACTAAGTTTGGTTATAATTGGAATGTAATTTCTAAGAAGATCTTTGAATGTCTTTTCCATAGGGTCAATGTTAAAACTATGTTCCCCGCTGTCGGCCATCTTGGATAGGGTACGGACCTGCCGGATACCTTTTTGGGAAGGGACCATCTGAGGACCATTGTGACTAAATTTGGTGCTAATCAGACTAGCAGTTTCTGAGAAGATCTGTGAATGTTTTTCCATAGAGTCAAATGTTAAAACTATGTTCCCCGCTGGCGACCATCTTGGATGGGGTACGGACCTGCCGGATACCTTTTTGGGAAGGGACCAAATAAGGACCATTGTGACTAATTTGGTGCTTATTAGACTAGCAGTTTCTGAAAAGAAGATCTTTAAATGTCTTTTCCATAGGGTCCAATGTTTAAACTATAATCTTCGCTGCCAAGAGCGCATGATACGCTCGTCCAATGTCAACTCGAACTTTATGGCATTGTTGGACCACAACAAAATTTTGATTGAAAAAAAAATCAAACAGAATATGTGCCTTACCAAGATGTAAGCATTTAACAAATATCAAATTAATATGTACAGTTAATACAAAGAAAGGTGCAAAAAATGTTTAAGTCCAAGGGCCATAACTGTCCACAAAAATCATTAAACAGGAACCAAATTTAAACTTAATCAATAATTTTTAACCATACAATCATAAACTATATATCAAATCAACATATTCACACATTGTAAAGAAAAGGTGGAGAAACTGATGTTTTTCAAAAATTTACAAAGTCCAAGGGCCATAACTCTGTACAAAATCAACTAACAAAAACCAAATTCGAACTTGATCTGTATCTCACCTAGATATACTCATATACAAAATATCAAATCAATATGTGAAGCAGTTACAGAAAAAATCTCCGGAAACCTATTATTTTTCAAAATTACTTTATTTCTAAGAGTCATAACTCTGTACAAAGTCCACTAACTGGAACCAAATTCAAACTTCATCTTTATCTTGCCTAGATATATTCATATACCAAATATGAAATCAATATGTCAAGTGGTTACAGAAAAAAACTCCGGAAACCTATATTTTTCAAAATGTCACTAAGTCCAAAGGCCATAACTCTGTACAAAATCAACCGACCAGAACCAAATTCGAACATGATCTGTATCTCACCTAGATATACTCCTATACTAAATATCAAATCAATATCTCAAGCGGTTATAGAAGCGGTACAGAAAAAATCTCCGGAAACCAAAAAGTTAACTGACGGACGGAGGGTATACCATAATACGTCCGTCTTTCGACGGGCGTATAAAAATTGAACTCCTTGCAAGGTGAAGGTCAAAATGTTTACTACATACCAAAATTAAACATCCTAGTACTTAACTTGCAAGGTCAAGGTCAGAATGTCTACCACAAACCAAAATTGAGCATCATAGCACTTCAGGTTTCCATTGCAGAAGCAAGTTAAAATTACAGCTGACTACGATGACGTCAATGCCAGTTGTATGACAATAACTCTTCAAAACATTCGTCCATAGGGACTAATATGACTAAGAAGTCTTAAAAATATGCTTGCTTTAATTGTTACTACTTTCTCAGTTGAAATTCAGAAAAAGATTTTTTCAGAAACTAAAAAAAAAAGATATAAAATTCTTTAAATAATGTTTATACTTTCTTGGTTAACATTTTTACACAAATGAAATATTCCATATTGACAAGTTGAATTAAATTTTCATCCCTCACTGTTGTCTGTAGGCAAGGGTGTGACTGAAGATGTTATCCACTGTTTATTTATACCAAATATTGTAATTCTTCCTCAGTGGTTATTTGTAATGATTACTTAAACAGAAGTGCACTTTCAAAATGCTGAATTTTATGGGATGTTGACAATATTCTTTCTGTAAGGAATTTACTTTTCTCCCTATAACACTGAAGTCTGAATGTTCTTGCAATATTATGGTACACTAGCTGACACTCAGCATATTTTGTAGATTCAAACTACATCCTAAGTATCACAACTCCATATATATGCCAAAGTCAGTATACTTTACATGCTTCTGTCCTGGCATAAAAAAAATATATATGTAAATGAACAATGCATTTGTATACATGGAAATCAACACAGACATAAGAATATAGGTATAAAACATATATTATTGAAGTCACATACCAGTAGTTAAATAGTTCATATACAATTTATGGTAGGGTTTGGCATGGCAGGTTATATAACCTTATTTTTATTCTTCTCATTGTGTTTATACATAGACCTTTTCAAATCACTGGTACCATAGGAGTGATAGGACCAAATGAATCTTAAGTGGGAAATTTTAAGCAAGCTTAATGCTACATGTATACATTCTTTTAATCTGGCTTTGTGATTATTCTTTCCACTTTTGGACCTTATAATTCTTTTAGTTTTGGTTTTCAATTTGGTTTTAATGTAAATCAATTGTTTACAATGCATAAAAAATGGAATAATAAAATGGATTCAAATATTATGCTATTGGTTGTTAAGGATGTACTCTGGTCTGGAGCCAAAATTCTAAAGTAAACTTTCCAACCCTTTTTCTTTAAATTTTCTTACCATAGTATAAAATCAATATAAGAACACACAGAGTGTTTCAGTTACAAAACACTATGGTCTGATGTTAAATTAAGTACTGTGCTGGCGGCCATGTTTTTGTCAGATCGTAACAAAATGAGCAATCTTTGTTAAGGACCTTCCATACATCATTGTAAAATTTAGTTGACTTTGCTTCAATGGTTAAAGAGGAGTTGATGAAAATGATGTTTTCCCCATAGGGTCCAATGTTAAATATAAGTTAGGCGATGCCGGCCATGTTTTTTGTTGGATCGGAACGAAATCAGCAATCTTTGTTAAGGACCTTCCATACATCATTCATGTAAAGTTTGGTTGAATTTCCTTCAATGGTTTCAGGGGAGTTGATGAAAATGTTGTTTTCCCACAGGTTCCAATGTAAAATAGAAGTTCTGCGCTGGTGGTCATGTTTTTAGTGGGATCGGAACGAAATGACCAATCTTTGTAAAGGACCTTCCATTCATCATTCCTGTAAAGTTTGTTTGAATTTGCTTCAGTGGTTTCAGGAGAGTCCATGAAAATGTCGTTTTCCCCAAAGGGTCCAATGTTAATGAGATCCGCACTGGTGGCCATGTTTTTTGTCGGATTGGAACAAAATGAGCAATGTTTGTTAGGGACCTTCCATAGATTATCCCGTAAAGTTTGGTTGAATTTGCTTCATCGGTTTCAGACATATGTCAGAGGAATTGATGAAAATGTGAAAAGTTAAAAGACAGACAGTAATTAGTAATTTTTGGGATGGTTAGTAAAATAGGGTACATAGATTGTCCACGCAACTCCTTCAGTTTTGATGCTAGGAAGTTTATATTTTACATTTTATTTGTACCTATATTGAAGATGAGCATGTTGTAAGGATTTTTATTTTGGTCCGTTTTTTTAAATATACATTGTTAAACTTTTTTTTTGTGATTTAGCAATGTTTAGAAATACAGGGTACATACTACATATATATAGTTTATCTGTGCAACTCTTATAGTAACGTGTTTAGCAGGGGTATCATATGCGTCTTACAGACACAAATATCTTCACTAAGAAATCCCAATTTGATGCAATTTTGTGTGGGTGGGCATGTCATCCCATACTTTTTAATCATATTTGTTTAAACAAATCGTCAATCAATGTTTAAATTGTATGCTCTATCAAAAGGGCCCTTTAATTGGAATAAAATAATATTATTCTTATTAGGCCACATCAAATTAATTAATATATTCTCATCCCAAAACAAACACCCCATTTTCTCTAAGCTCAATTTTTTTTTATTTTCAATTATTCAGAAATTTTCTTTAAATTCCTATCAATTTTAGTGAAAATCAGTAAAAAATAAAATAACCTCACCCCGTCGCCCTACATTTTTGTCATTAACAGTCTGTCAATTAAACAGTATAATTTTTATGGTTAACAGCAGTGCTTTTATTTCCCTTTATCAGTTAACACAAAATAAAATTAAACAGATCAGTAAACACCAAATGGTCCAAATCTGTAGACAACTGATAAATATTCCACAGAAAACATTAACAACCAGCTGAAAATGCATAAAACACCAACAGGAAAGGTAGTTATGAATAACTTACCAGTCTTCGCCCTAGACCCCACTTGCCTGAAGCCTGAGGAAAGTTAGTTCTGTGTCGGAAAAGTTTAAACTGTACAGTCACCTGTCCGAACAAGTGCTTTAAATGTATGTCCTAAGCAATCCTAGCATTTTTTTATACCTATCATCAGTTAAAAATCAGTTTTGAAAAGAGAGCACCATTTTCACTTATGTACATGTATTAGAAATGGTCTACCTGCCTTACTTGTATATTACAGAAAACCTGTTTTTTCTATCCTGCCCAAATTAAAATTGCTTGTCAATTTGTCGTTCAAGTCAAATTATGCTTGAACAAGTACAAAATGGGAAGTACATGTACTTGCCTGATTGCGCAAGTTGGGTGGAAAAATGAAGACAAAGTCTGCAGTCGAAAAAAAAATAGGAAAAAAACTGGCATTTGAAAATTTAATTTTAATCAGAAAACATCTTTATAAATTTCCAAATTTACATGCATATTTGGTCAATTTTGGATGTTCATGAGTAGTCAGTTCTCACTATGACAATAAACACATCTGTGTGACAGACATTATTAACTATGCCATTTACAATAAATGGTCATAAGGGAGCAACCATTTGATTTTTATATGGGGGGTGCAATTAGGATTTCGAAAAAATAATCCAGGATCAGAAATTCGGCAAAATAAAATATCATGAAAGGAGGAATCTGAAAAAAAAATAACCAAAATGACAAATATGGAGCAAAAATTCTGGCTAGGACCGAAAAAAATGGCAGGATTACTTCGCGTGCGAAAAAAATTGTCAGGCTTAAAACTTGCTTAAAAATATCCAAGATCAGATGCCCCTTCCTTGCCCCCGGCAGTGACATTTGGCAGAGATATGTGTAATTTTTGTTCATGAAACAAATTTAATCAGGAGTAAAACAAGCTTCAAGGTGCACATGTATGTGTTTGTGTCAGGAAAGGTGTGTGAATGGTACATGTCCAAGAGAAGTAAATTTTGCTAGCTGTTATATCAAATGGGATACCTGACAGGCAATAAATAGACAATAGACAATAGATTTATTTGCACATACACAGTTACAATAACTGGCAAAGGCGCAATATTATATGCTTACGTTGAAGTATCATAGATATACGTCTATGTTATGGTGTATAGGTATATATAAGAAAATAGTGCACACATTAAAACAGTTATATATTTTTTTGTCTTGGGTATATTAGGGTGAAAAGACACGCCGTTAACAACTACCCCCCCCCCCGTTTGAAATCCAAATTCGTTGGTTCTATCTGCTTCCGAAACGTTTGCTAAGGTTACCCTAAGGCCTACAACATTTATGTCAACTCAGCTCTTTTCAAGAAATAGTATATCGCAAGTTTATCTGCAAAATTGTGAATTCTGAAAGATAACATTCAGTTTTGAGACGACCCCTCATTATCCACTTCGCATTAATTTTTCGGTAATTAAGCTATTACTATGGCAGAAAGATTTCTTAAATCTGCTGTATGGAACATCGAAGGTTTGAGTTCTGATAATATCTCTGATCCTCATTTTTTACAAAGCATTTCAAAATTTCACATTGTCAGTTTTGTGGAAACATGGGCTAAAGATCTAAATGATGATATGAACCTTCAAAACTTTTATCAAATAGGTAGTAGTTGTAGGAAAAAACACAAAAAGCCAGGAGAAATTCGGGTGGCATTAGTTTTTTTGCTAAAAACCAAATTGTTAAAGGCATAAAAATTTTACCAAAGAATCACTCAGATATTCTTTGGATAAAATTAGATAAAATATTTTTTTCATTTTACTAGAGATATTTATTTAGTCACCATTTATATATCTCCTGAACATTCAAATATATATGAAAATGGCATAGAGTCAATATATGATCAACTTCTAGCAGATACAGCAAAGTACAGCAATTTAGATTATATTATCTTACAAGGTGATTTTAATGCATATACAAACATACAACCAGATTTTATTGTAAATGATAATTTCAACAATTTTACAATTAAAAATGATCATTATATTGAAGACCAATATATGCCAAGAAACAATCGAGATTCAAAACTCCCAAATAATAGTGGTAAATTATTGCTTGATCTATGCAATGAATCGGGCCTACGAATTCTAAATGGTAGGAAAATTGGTGATCCACAAGGCAACTTTACTTGCATTACCTACAATGGATGCAGTGTAGTAGATAACATTATAGTATCAGAAGAATTGATAAATACTATTGGTTATTTCGAAGTGCATAATTTTACTTCACTTTCTAACCATTGTGCCTTAAGTTGCACACTCTTTTCATGTTTTGGACAATATGTTGATGAATGCCCACTGGACCCAATTCCAGGCAGATTTTTATGGTCCTCAGAGGCAATTGAAAAATATTCCCAACATATCAATAGTGCTCAGTTTTGTAGCGAAAAAGAGAAATTTCTAGATACAGATTTTAGTGACTCAGAAACAGCTGTGACAGTTTTCAATACAATTCTAATTGCAAATGCAAAGAAATCTGCAAAATTGATTACAAAAACCCCAGTTTTAAATCGTAAAAAATAAAAAAGAAGGGCTTGGACATCAGATAGCTGTAAACATCTTCATACTTCACTGAAAAATTATGCAAAACTAGTTAATAAATTCCCTTATAAAATGGAATATAGAAAAAAATTCTATTCACTAAGGTCAAAATTCAGGTGTTTATGTAGATATGAAGAAAAACAATATAAAAAGAAAATATGAACTTACAAATATTAGTGACAAAAATCCAAAAATGATCTGGAATCTTTTAAATAAACTTGATAATAAATCAAAATCTGAGCAAATAAAGCTTCCCCATAGTACTTTTATTAACTTTTACAAGAATCTTTATAAAAAAGATGATGTAAACAATACTCTTCAAATTCAGATAATTGAAGAATTAAAAAATTTATCAGAAAAGTTGGACTCTGAGTCAGCTTCTACAGAATTTGACAAAGAAACTTGAAGTCAACACTGACAAATCCAAAGTAATAGTGTTTAATTCAAATGGGAAAACATATAAGAATACGTTTATATATCATAAGTCAATAGTAAAAACTGTCACACAATATAACTATTTGGGTATAATTATGAAATATAATGGCAAATTCAATGTGACCATTAATGCCTTGATCGATAATGCAAGAAAAGCATATTTTAAAATTAAAAAAAATGTTGCAATCAACAACCCATGTAGACTCTTGGAAAAATTATATGACTCTCTTGTTTCCCCTATCATGCTGTATTGCAGTGAAATTTGGGGTATTGACTTAAAATTCAAAGATACAGACCCAACTGAAAAATTTCATATGAAATTCATAAAAGAAATTCTCGGGGTTCATTGTAAAGCCTCTAATGATGCATGCCGAGCAGAATTAGCTAGGTTTCCCATTAAATACAAAATTAAACATTCAATTATTGGGTTTTTAGTTCATCTTTTATCTGATGAAAATACCCTTGCTTATAAAATGTATAATTCAACAAAATATTCCAATCCCTGGACCAAAATAATAGAAAATATGTTAGACTCGCTGGGGTACAGTTATTTAATAAATAATCAGATTATGCTAAAACATTCTTTATTACTTATAAAACAAAGAATAATAGATCAAGGGGTTCAAGAACAAAATTCAAATATTAACAATTCGTCAAAATTAGAGTTTTTCCTGGATGTCTACAGAATGGGTAAGAGATCAACTTATGTTGATAAAATTATCAACATAACTGATAGATCCATGTTATGTAAAATTCGAACTAGTTCCCATCAGTTAATGATTGAAAAAGGAAGACATTTAAATATTTCTTAAAAGGACAGATTGTGTCCACTTTGTAGTTCCAATATTGAAGATGAATATCACTTTTTATTTAATTGCAGTGGTTATGAAACCCATCGAACTATATTTGAAAATAAGATAACAAATCAATATAAATTCTATATGAAAGTTAATTATAAGGAAAAATTAAATAAAATTATCAATAGAAACTGTTCAAATTCTCAAAATGTCTTCTAATTTCATATCTGACTGCTTAGAATATAGAAAAAGTAGAGTTCAATAATAATAAATGTTATGACATTCATCATTCTATGGTTTATTATCATATATTTCATTTTTTATTAACTGTCACATGTTATATTGGCCCTAACCACTTATTATAATTGAGTTTGTGCTAATAAAAATATTTGTATTTGCATTTTTATTAAGCTATGCAGACTGTAATAAAACACTAAATATCACTCATCAGATTGTCTTTGCATATCTTATTCTTCAAAAACAAAGGGTTTGCGTGTTTTCCACATGTCATTCCGTTCCATTTTTCATTTTTTCTATCGTTACCTTCCGCTCTCCATCATGGCTACTTGTCTGGACAAAACGGCGGGAAAATCAAGGGAAATAACTCCAAATTACACATTACCATGTTTGTGCTAATAAACCCGTAATCTACGATATAAAAATCCTAAAATTAGTTTTTGTCAAGTGGTCGTTTTAGTTTTCTGTTCAAAATAATTTTGTTCGCCAACAAATACATTTCATATAAAAAAATTTTTTTTTGGATACCATGATTAAATGGCACGTTTAGGAAGGGGCCTCATAAAAACCCTCATAAATCAAAAACAAGCCTAGAAGCATGTGCATTTTTTTGTCTTAAAATTTGCCAAAAAGGATTGTCTAAAATATATCAAATTTTGAAAAAACTAAATTTACAGATTTTTTGCGACCTACATTTTTCTGGTGTTTTTCACGTCAAAAATACAACGGAAAGGGGCTTATAAAATGAGTGTTTGTTAAAATTACATTTGTTAAACATAAGGAACATAACAATAAATGATTTGTTTTGTATAATTTAACTATTAATCTGTAATTTAAGCTATACTCGAGTTTTCTTCTGCATTTCTGAATGGAAATTCTAAGCATTCTTTTGATTTCCAAAAAATGTGAAAAATGACTATAAAATGGCCATTTTCAAAGACCTCTGGCGGAAAAACTAACCCGGAAGCATCTTAATTTTTTTGCATTTTCTGATTCAGCATTGAAAACTGAACAAAATATGTGAAAACGAAAAAAAAAATAACTTAGGAACGAAAAATGGATGAGCCACCTTAAATTCATACCATGACGTGTCATTTCGGGGGAGGGGGTTGACTTCCAATATATAATAAAGTAACTGAGAACCGACCCGTCAATCCAAAAGCGAACAATCCAAGGACAATGGCAACACCAGAAACAAAAAAAAAGGAAAAAAAAAAACAGAGACACAACATGGGTACGGCACAGAAAGGAAAAATGAAGACACACACACACAAAGATGAACAACACGGACCCGATAAAAAACCATGGGTGAGACCAGGTGCACCGGTAGAGTTAGCATCTCCTGCTTCTTATAAGACACCCGCCGTGTTGAACATGTCAAATCCGGTAGTAAAGTCAAATCCGGTGGAGGAAACAACAATTAAGCTTTAAAGGGAAAGATCTGTTGTCATGTGGGAAACAGATATCCCATAGCGGTCCACAAGATGGTGATGTCGACCATAAAACTTCTGGAGGGATGACTTCAAGTTTTGGGTAACATACCCATGTTGAAGTAGCCTATTTGTGAGCAACCGGACTCTATCAAGGAAGTCACTGTATCGAACACAGGTTCTTGAATAGCGAATGAGCTGGGAGATGTAAACTCCATATGCCGGCGCTGTTGGGATGTTGCTACAAAGAAAAGGGAAGTTTACTATTGGAAAGGTGAAGTCATCGCGTTTGTCGTACAGCTTTCTCTGAAGTCTCCCTCTGTTGTCAATTTAAAGGTGAAGGTCAAGGAACGAGATGTAGAAGTGTCTGTAGTATCCTTAATTTCGAGCTCTTTTGGATAGATCAAATAAAGAAAATCACCAAAGCGAGGGTTGTTTAGCGAAAAAATATCATCTATATAACGGAAGCTAAAATTGAAGGATTGTGCCTTTTTTTTATCTTTATTTTGAATTCAGCTTCATAAGACTGAAGAAACAGATCGGCTAGGAGAGGCGCACAGTTTGTGCCCTTAGGAATTCCGATAGTCTGTTGAAAAACATAGGGATGATCCGCTGGAAGAGGTACATTTTTCTTCATTTATATTATATGATAAGGGTAATAAATTGCGATGAAAATATGTGATAAGGATGGGAAATGTCAGATGAGATTTTCTAATAAGGTCAACATGCTGCATCGAAATCAGAAACCAATATAAATTTGACATAACTACATTGACAAGGCATCGCACAACGTTTAACTCACTACTTTTTGATTGAAAATAAAGAATTTACTGTCTTTATCCTAATATATGACAAGGTATACTTGTCTACAACATGTGTGATTATGTTTACTTTCTCGCTAAAATATACATTTTTGAGATTCTTAATATACAATAAGGGTGGGGTTCCTGGTGTGCCATTGGCTCACCCCTACCAAAAAGCATATGAAGTGACCCCTGATCCAGCCTGTCATACGCTGAATACTGAAAGTCATACACCGTTATGAATTTGCAGTGTGCTAATATACGCTAAATACTTTAAGTCATACCGTGACAAATTACAGTGCGCTGTCATACGATGAATACTGAAAGTCATGGACCGTTACGTATTTGCAGTGTGCTGTCATACGCTGAATACTGAACGTCATACCGTGACGAAATTACAGTGCGCTGTCATACGCTGAATACTGAAAGTCATAGACCGTTACGAATTTCCAGTGTGCTGTCATACGCTGAATACTGAAAGTCATACCGTGACAAAATTACAGTGTGCTGTCATACGCTGAATGCTGAAAGTAATAGACCGTTACGAATTTACAGTCTGCTGTCATACGCTGAATACTAAAAGGCTCCAATCACAAGGCTATGGACTCTTGTTCCACATATACATAAACTGTAGGCTATCAGAGATCTGTGGAGCTAATGCTATATTGCCTCGATATAATTAGTGCAGCTCACTAAGATGGAACGAAGGGTCTAAGTATGATCCATGAAAAGGCATTTTTCGGCGGCATAATTCTTGAAAAATACCTCAAACTTTATCACAGTTATAAAACTTTTTGTAATTAGATTTTGACATGTAGGTACTCTAAATTACTTCAATCACCTCATAGGATTTCAAGATTAAGAACACCAATAAATGCATTGTTCCGTTGCTCGATTTAATCATGTATTTCTAGAGACTTTATCTCAAGCGCATCTGTTAATCGGGGTCCTAAAGGGAGAACCGTGTACGAGGTACGAAAAAAAAATGCCTGTACGATGTACGAACATAGCTTTAAAAATCTAAATTAGCTTGTACGTTGTACAGGGCATGTTTTGTACGAATGTACGTGAAATAACAAAGGTCTTGCACGATGTACGAAAAATGATTGATTGATTGATTGATGCTTGTACGAAAAATGAAATAGGTCGTGAACATAGTATAAAAATAACCCTTTAGCACCCTCTTACTAAGAGGGTCTTTGTCTAGTCCTTTAACATATGACTTCGCATTTTCTTTCCATATTTAAATATTTTACGAAAGGATATAGAGTAAATGAACATGAGACCATAACACATATGTTAACTCCAACTGCAATAATTTATTCCTCATCAGCAGCACTAGAACGTAAACAAAGGAAGTAAATCCATAATTTCAAAAAATGTTTAAAATGCATGAAAAGTTTTGTCTGATGTTTTTCATTTTTTATCGTTTTTTTTCTTGAAAGATCGTAGTCATAGCGGATCTTTTAAATTTCCATTCGCAGTTTCCGACATGATGTCATATCGGAAATAAAATTCGTTTCCTGTCGGAGTTTATGCCATGGTTTCAAATATGTTTAGGTTTTCTTCTTCTCTTTTCTCTCTTGTAGGAACTGTAGTCGTTTCCGACTGTCTGAAGTTCTGTGGACTAACTTGCATTCCCAGTCACACACAGCAATTGTCCCCTCGACTATGTACATTTAAAAGCTGACTATTTACAGTGTTAAATTATATACATAGGGTCGTTGGTCTAGCTGGCAGGACCAACCGCGAGGTTAGCCCTGAATTCCTCAATGGTGCCTGCTGTAGTTCACGTGCTGTAGCTGCAGTGGTTGCTAAGATCTGGTAAATGATTCCAGTCTACAATGTTCCTGTGGAAGAAGGAGTTTCTGTAAGTGGTACTGGAATAATCTGTGCTGCTCTCTTGTTCTGCAGTCAGTGTTCTGTATATATAGACCCCTGTTGATGTCTACAAGGCTGTTCTGGATCTTGTATAGCTCACACTGTCTACTGGTCTTCCTTCTTTGTTCCAGGGTCTGCCAATTGAGGTGGTGTCAGGAGTCTGGGTCGTGTAATCTTTGGTAACATAACGTGCTGCTCTACGTTGTTTACAAACTAGCTTGTCTTTTACCAACAAAAGGTAAACAAACCCGTACAGCAGGAAACGAAAGAATAATTTCAGAATCTGCCCGTATCTGAAAGGAATGATGTGAAAAAAATGTCTGAAAGGAATTTTAGGCGGGAAAGTAAATGAGAAGCGAACTGACTCTCCGAAAATGAGTAATCCGAAGACAATGGCAACATCTCAACATCTTTAAACAAAGACATAATTTGAATACGGGTATTTCAGATAACACGGTAAGGTTTTTATATATAGAACGGGATTTTCCCTTTTGCGTACCCAAGATTATATAACTAAATTGAGTCGTTAAATTTAAATTTTTTTAACTAGACTCATTATCTATGGTTAAGAAACATGAAAAAAATTTTCATGTGCCTTTAATATTGAAACAATTGAAACAATTTATTTTTATTTATTTTTTTTATTTTTATTTTTTTAATTGGAATTTTCAAGGTCCTTGGTATAATAAAAAAACCGTCAATTTATAATCTGCACGTTGGCTAAGATTTATACTTAGAAATGGTGATATGTTACATTAACGATATCACTTTTTTGGAAAAAGGGGTTCTCTGATCCTTGCAGTTCGGAAGAAAAAAAAGTAACAAAACAAAAAATATGAAAAGGGAAATAACTCATATAAGGAGTCATTAGATCCCGTCGGTCCAAATGTAACGAATCATCCCAAGGATGAAACAAACTGTTTGCAAAAGAAAGTTAATTAATATCTCTTGTAATGTTTCAGAGGTCATCCGATAACAAGATAAACAGTATTAGGTGAGATCACTCCCTTCGGAAAAAGTTTTTTTTTATCCCCGCAGTTTTATCCCCGCAGTTTCGAATGAAAGTTCGGGGATATTGTCGTTGGCTTCGTCCGTCCGTCCGTCACACATCCTGGCGACGCGAACTCCTCCTACATTTTTGGATTTAGGGTTTTAATTTTGTTATAGAACTGTTGCATATATGCTGCAGATGCGCAATAGGCTTTCGGATTTTTGATATTGATCTTGGTGCAAACAAGAGACTCAAGATTTCCATTTTGACACGTGTGGCATGCGACGCGAACTCCTCCTACATTTTTGGATTAGGGTTTTAATTTTATTGTAGAATTGTTGCATATGGTCTGTAGATGCGTAATAAGCTTTCGGATTTTTGATATATTTATCTTGATGGAAACAAGAGGCCCCAAGATGTCGATTTGACAAAGACAACAAAATGTGGATTGTGACACAAATGGCATGCGACGCAAACTCATCCTACATTTTTGGATTTATGGATTTAATTTTGTTGCAGAATTGTTGCATACAGTCTTTAGATGCGCAATAAGCTTTCGGAATTTTGATTCCGGTTCCAACTTTGGTAAATTTCCTGAAAATGTCAAAGAATGATATTTTTGGACATTTTGGCATATAATCTTATATTTTGGCAAGTATTTGGAAAAAAATAAAAATTCTGAAATCTTAGAATTCGAAAATGTGATTCCAATTTTGGTAAATTTCCTGAAGTCTAAAAGACCACTTATTTTTTGGAATTCTACCTAGCAACCATACTTTTAGCATTTGTTTTGATAAGGTTGATCATTTTCACCAATTGGATTTCAAAAATAATTTATTCCAATTTCGGTAAATTTCTTGAAAGTGTCAAAGACCACTTATTTTTTTGGAAATCTACTTAGCAACATACTGTTAGGATTTGTTTCACTTAGGGCAATCATTTTCACCAATTGAATTTCAAAAATATTTGATTCCAATTTTGGTATATTTCCTGAAAGTGTCAAAGACCACTTATTTTTTGGAATTCTTCCTAGCAACAATACTGTTAGGATTTGTTTTCATTAGGGCAATCATTTTCACCAATTGAATTTCAAAAATATTTTATTCCAATTTCGGTAAATTTCGTGAAAGTGTCAAAGACCACGTATTTTTTAGGAATTCTACCTAGCAACCAAACTGTTAGGATTTGTTTCCATTAGGGCAATCATTTTCATCAATTGAATTTCAAAAATATTTGATTCCAGTTTTGGTAAATTTCCTGAAAGTGTCAAAGACCACATATTTTTTTGAATTCTACCTAGCAACAATACTGCTAGGATTTGTTTTCATTAGGGCAATCATTTTCACCAATTGAATTTCAAAAATATTTTATTCCAATTTTGGTAAATTTCGTGAAAGTGTCAAAGACCATGTATTTTTTAGAATTCTACCTAGCAACCAAACTGTTAGGATTTGTTTCCATTAGGGCAATCATTTTCACGAATCGAATTTGAAAAATATTTGATTCCAAATTGTGTAAATTTCCTGAAATTGTCAAAGACCACTAATTTTTCGAAATCTTACATTGAAACCATAGTTAAAAAATTTGTAAGAATTAGAAGAAACATTTCATCAATTTGATTTCCAAAATATAAGATTCCAAGTTTGGTAAAATTCCTGAAAGTCTAAAAGACTACTTATTTTTTGGAATTCTGCCTAACAATTTATCAATTAATTTTAATTCCTTATGGTAAAAATAGTGACTGTCAATAGTTTAACTTCAAAAATGTTTAGAAAAATTATACCCAGGGTCTGTAGCTGTTTTCTGTGTCAAACAGGGGGTGCGGGGATCACTGTCGTTTCCGACAGTCATTACTCTACTTTTTATTTATTCTTATTTTTTTTAATTGGAATTATCAAGGTCATTGGTATAATAGAAAAAAAACTGTCAATTTATAATCTGCACGTTGGCTAACATTTATACTTAAAAGAATTAGAAATGGTGATATGTTACATTAACGATATCATTTCTTTGGAAAAAGGGGTTCCCTGATGCTTGCAGTTCGGAAGAAAAAGTAACAAAACAAAAAATATGAAAAGAGAAATAACTCATATAAGGAGTCATTAGATCCCTTCGGTCCAAAAGTAACGAATCATCCCAGGATGAAAGAAACTGTTTGCAAAAGAAAGTAAAGTGATATCTCTTGTAACGGTTTCAGATGACATCCGATAACAAGATAAATTGTATTAGGCGAGATCACTCCCTTCGCAAAAAGCTACTAATGTATAACAATAACAATAGCTATATTAATCTATTCTAACAGGCTAACACTTCATTACAACAGAGAATGACATCTAACATACATGAAATGACAGTAATAGAATGTCTGCAAATCAAGGCATTTTGTTCAAGTCAGTCGAGACTTTTAAGGCTTTTATACCGCTGTGCTTGACAGCTTGACTGACCACATTGAATAGTTCATTCAATACATATCAATAGTTGAAATAATGTTATAGAATTGGTTAAGATAAATTAAAACATTTGCAAAAATATATCATTTAAAAGAATCAAAATACTAAAACATTTAAGAAACAGATGAAAGTAATGATTGGTGTTCATTTCATATTAAAGATACTTTAAAATATTTATTCAAATGTCCAAAATAATTAAACACAGTTCAGGAAACTAAGGGACACAATCCAGTTTCTTCTCCAATTGATAACATAGAGTTGATTTCTCATATTCTTTCAGCCCAAAAGTTTCCAGTTCTATTTTTGACTATTTTTTTCCAA
The DNA here is from genome assembly GCA_002080025.1 of Modiolus philippinarum. Taxonomy (NCBI): domain Eukaryota; kingdom Metazoa; phylum Mollusca; class Bivalvia; order Mytilida; family Modiolidae; genus Modiolus; species Modiolus philippinarum. The sequence continues at coordinate 191,730 of MJUU01009895.1, forward strand.
AGATGTTAGCCATATTCATTATTTATTATTTCTATTGTAGCAGAGTGATATTTTAATCAATTATTCATATTATGTAATTTAGTATTTGTTTATTTATTAATGAAATTATTATTTAAAATTCATATTTGAAACGGGTTACTTATTTATATTTGTAGTGTATTTTTGTCCTGGGATATTTTCCCTTTGAAAACGTCACGAGTAACTTTACTCGTACCTGTTTAGCTATTTATTGATCACGGGGGTATTATTTTGAAAGAGAAGGTTTTGATTGGTTAAGAGGCTTTGGCGATTAGATTTTCTTTCTGCGCTCTTGTTTTTGGGCAGAGCATAGTTGGGCACTGAGATAGACAGACGCCATATTTGGGTCTTCTTGAATGAAAGGAAATGACTGGTTGAATACCCATTCTTGACCACTGGAACTTTACCTTTTGACTGATGACTGTAAGTTTAACCTTCTTTCTAACTATTAACATTATTTTTGTTCACTTTAATATGAATCAGAATCAGAATCAGAATATTTTATTACCAAATAAGGGCCCCAGGAGGGCATGATACATCAAACATTTATGATTGGTATACAAGTACAATATTACAGAAAACGATATGAACAATAAATAACAATTAATAATTATAATAAAAATAATAAATTAATGCACGTCTACCACAGATGCACTTCATGCTATGAAAAATTGAGTAATATTAATAACATACCCGGTGCATTTAGAAAAAAAAAGAAAGAAAAATTAAACGCATTCACATACAGAACAGAATGCAGCAGGAACCATGAGACGATGCACGGGGGGGGGGGGGGGGGTCGGTTTCCACCATCAAACCATCTAAAACCTGTGGCATATAATAGAAAATAAAAATAGATAAATAAATTAATAAAAAGATAAAAAAATAAAATAAGAATAAATAAAAAAAAATAAAAAAGAGCATGAGGTCAGACATTGTATAGCCTGCAAAAAGTATCAAGGGACGGTGCCATAAGGAAAAAATACGTTCTTATACTTAGTGCAGGCCGCACAGTTTCAACCAAAATCATTACAATCTTAAGGTATATAGGCAACTTGCAGAAAGTATCAAGGGACGGTGCCATAAGGAATAAACCTGCTCATACTTAATGCAAGCTGTCCAGAAACCCCCAAAAATACAAATCATGTAAGCACAACAACAAGCATCAAGGAACGGTGCCATAGTTATTATTAACAAGATAATAACAATCTGATACTTAGTGTAGTGCAAACAGGGACCCTAAAATAAAACATACAATATAGACTAGAGAAAGAGGGAATCATACTACCTATTGCACACTGGGTGTTCAGATACAAGCTTTCAACAACAAAAAAAAAAAAAATACACATAGCTGTAAGTATTTTAGGATCTTCACAATTTAAAATCCAATTTATTTTGTCATTGTCATTTAAAATGTTTAAATTTGAGCATACTGATAACACAGTAAGAAGAGATCATTTCTTAATGTTAAATGTGCGTTGCACTTTAGTAAAAAATGAACTTCATTTCCAACTTGACCTGAAGTGCACCTGCAGCAGAGTCTGTTTTGTCGGAGAGTACCCTGATATCTACCAGCTTCTATTTGTAATTTATGTGCAGAAATTCTAAACCTTGTTAATGTTCTCCTTTGCTCAAAATTTTTTACAATAGACAAATAATTTTCGTAACCAAAATTAGATTTAATTAAAAGGTAAGTTGTAAGTTTTCCATCCTTGAGAGAAATTGCTTGTTCATGCCATTTTTCAATATGAAGTTGTTTTATTATTTTATTGCATTTATATTTAAATGTAGATGCATTTTTTGACAAATGTGTGTTCAATCCATTCACATTTTCAACAATTTGTTTAATAGACCCATACCAAGACGGCCGTTTATTTTGATACAAGAGTCGTGCTTCAATATAGGCAGCTTTCAATAAAGGAAATGATGACTCTAGGTTTTCAAGACGATGCCAATATTTTATCATCTGTTTTATAATATCATAGTGTAGAGGAAAACGGCCCAATTCTGATTCAACTGCATAATTAGTGCTTTTTCTGCACACCTTACAATACTTTACAAAATTTTACATGAAGTTTTTTAGATAGTAGATGTGCATTTATTTTGTGGACTGGCAGGGTTCCATTTCTAAATCTAGCTGTAAATGGATTAAAACAACCCCAGATCTCACTACCATATAAAAGAATTGGTTTGATAGTGTGATCAAAAACATGAATTGCAGTTTTCACATTAGGATTGTGTACTAAAAAATCTCTTTTTAGTTTAAAATAAGCTTTTAAACCTTTTTGATAAAGTTCATTTTGAGCAAAAGAGAAAGAACCAGAAGCACTAAAACGTATTCCTAAATATTTATAATGCAATACACATTCTAATTCATTATTTTGAAAAACACATTTCTATGATATGTGTCTGCCTGCCTTATTGAACACCAAAATTTTTGTCTTTTTGTATTTATATCCAGACACCAATCATTACAAAATTTATGGAGTTGATGCAAATATGTAAAACGGTACTTCATTTATTGTTCGTCTCAACCCCTCTTTTTAGTTCGCACGTCCAATAACAGAGTGAATGTCATGAGTGAGAACAACATAAGCTAGGTTGGATATTTAATAAAGTTAATGCCGCTACTTCAGTCAGGCATGATATGCACATATTTTATCGAGAATATTTCATTTTCTCGGCTTGGTCAAGTTCATGGTTGAACAGACAAGACAGTCATTTGAAAGTGTAATTTAATTAATTACCTAAGTCTTATTTTTTAGTTTATATTATCGATCGTAATAATACAAAGTCATTTATCATTTAAATGGTGTATATTTTGTATAAAGTATGTTTTTACGCATTTTTACGGAAGCTTATTAGGGACACAACACAATTTATTTTTACACAAAACATTTTTTTTTTAATTTATAATTACAAATTAATAAATTGTAATTGCAAATTAATAAATTGTAATTACAAATTAATAAATTGTTATTACAAATTAGTAAATTGTAATTACAAATTAACAAATTGTTATTACAAATTAATAAATTGTTATTACAATTTAATAAATTGTAATTACAAATTAATAAATTGTAATAACAAATTAGTAAATTTTTATTACAACTTTATAAATTGTAATAACAGATTAGTAAATTGTAATTACAATTACGAAATTGTAGTTACAAATTAATAAATTGTTATTACAAATTAGTAAATTGTTATTACAATTGAGTAAATTGTTATTACAAATTAATAAATTGTTATTACAAATTAATAAATTGTTATTTCAAATTAGAAAAAATGTTGTGGATATGGGGAGTTCACTGTCTTATTCGAGGCAGCTAGGTAATGCTGACCGCCGATCATTTTAGGGAAACTGTGTGGACAAACTTCACGTTCCATACATTATTATGCCAAACTGTACCAAGAACGTGTATTTATTAAAAGAATCAAAAGATATTATCAAGACGTTTAATAATGGGCAAAGATAAATAAGTATTCATTTGCAGATCCGTGGGGGAGATGGCTCATATAGATTGCGAGAGGATGTAGCTTTAAAACGAGAGATGAGAGAAGAAGGGTGGAAAGTTGAAGAGGTGAAAAGAAGTGTTGGAATTGGGGGATTCGGAGGATAAGTTGGCAGGTGACAATAAGGAGAGTGGAGTCCGAAACGGGAGAGATAAGTGTAAGGTGTGAGCGAGTGACCCCCTGTTCATTCCTCCCCCTCCTCTACTGAGTACTCACGGTACTAGATATTCGCTACCACCTTTACAAAAAAAACTCTATATAACCTGTGAAAACCTGAAAGTATTTTTTAAATGATTAGACATAATTTGAAGAAACTGCTAAAGTGCAGAACTTAAATGTACAACAATTATCAAGTTACTATTCAGTCGAAATGGTCAGTTGTTATCCCCGAATTTTTCTGAAGAAAATGCGGGGATATTATTTTGGTCCCGTCAGTCTGTCCGTTAGATGAACCTTGTCAGTGGATCTCCTTCCTCATTTTTGAATTATAGATTTAATTTTGTTATTGAATTGTTGCATTATATTCTGCAGATGCGCAATAAGCTGTCGGATTTTTGATATTGCTCTTGGTTTAAATAATAGGCCGAAGATGGCGGATTTTGACACATGTGAGCTTGTCAGTGGAACTCTTGTTTTCTGGGTCAAAGAGGGAAGTGCAGGAATGGCCATCATTTCTGAGGGCACCACTTTTACAGAAACCAGAAAATAGTTAACCCCAAATTTGGTTTAATTTGACCAGATATCTTCCGTACCATCTTCCAGACGCAAAGTAAAGCCGCGAAGAATATATGAATAAAGCGAATGCAATATTCCGAAACTAATAGCTCGTCTCCAGGAGGCGGGCATAAAATTGCTATGCCAACAGAAATACATCTTTGTCATCTTTCACTCCTAGAATTTTTGAATTTATTACTGTAGTGTTATTATTGGGTATTTTCATATTAATTCTGAATAATGTCCATTTACAGTTCTTTTGCGTTGTTATCTTCGCTGAATACGAGGTGGAAGGCTTGATAAGTCCGTGTATTTCAAGTTTTGCACACACAATGGCTTATTTGTCGTTGAATTAAAATTGTTAAGTGTGGATTTACACTTAAAATGATTAAATTTTGTTCTTTTCGGAGATATTTGTGCACTTTTATTTTCAACGGACATGGATGCGTGTAAGCATACTCTACGATGAAAGCAGTGGGGGATTATGATTAGTTTGTAGGTGTAACATGTGTTATAAAAGAAGAGTGGAGTGGGAGGAGGGAAAGATAAGTGTGAGCGAGTGACCCCTCTGTTCATTCCCTCCCCTCCTCTACTCGTACATGATATTCTTTCCCGCCTTTTCAAAAAACTATATTCTGTGAAAAACTGAAACTATATATTAAGTGATTAGACATAACTTGACGAAAACTGCCAAAGTGCAGAACTTAAGTTTACAACAATTATCAAGTTACTATATTCAGTCGAAATGGTCATTCGTTTCTCTTGCTTCTGGGTACATAGCAAACCAGAAAAGTAGTAAACTGCAAATTTGGTTTAATTAGACCAGAGATCTTCCATACCATTTTCCATACGCAAACTAAAACTACGAAGAATACATGAATAAGGCAAATGCAATATTCCGAAACTGATAGGTCGTCTCCAGGAAGGGGCATAAAAATTCCTCTTTCACTCCCATAATTTTTTTAAAATCTATTACTATAGTGTTATTAAATGGGCATTGTATATGAATTCTGAATAATGCCCATTTCGAGTTATATTGGGTTGAGGTCTTCACCGAGGGCCAATAAAGGTGATCGAAACCCAACACTTTGGGAATAACACGGGCTCTGGGCTCCGGGCTCCTGGCCCCAACACAAGGGTTCTGGGCTCCAAGACTAGGGCTCCAGACTCCAACAATAGGGCTCTGGTCTCCACTTTCAGAGCTCCAGGTTCCATTCGAAGGGTTCGAGTCTCTACCTTATGTCCTAGTGGGTTTAACACAGGCTGTAGATGCAATATCATTTCTACCACGCCAAGGCGGTATGCGGTATGAAACAGATTTTCTATCGAATTTTTAGTTACATCTGCTTAACTAGTATATTAAAACTCAAAATATTCAATAAAACGGATTCTTAATATGCAATTTGGCCTGAACTTTTGGGCAACTGGCATTTATACAGATGATGACCAAAAATGTTTTTTCCCTTAGGGTCAAATGTTAAGCTTTATTCTCCACTGCAGCCATGTTTGTCCAATCCAATTAAAATGAGTAACCTGTGTAAAGGACCTTCCATAGACCATTCCAATACAGTGTTAAGTGTTTCATTTGTTTCAGAGTAGGTGATGAAAATGATAATGTTTTTATAGAGTTCAATTTTAAACAATGTTCAGCGCTGGCGTCCATTTTTTTTGTCAGCCTTTTGCAATTGAAATGGGCAGTTTATGAAAACCACTGTTTACAAGGCTGTTCACAGGTATCGGGAAGAGAAATTAATTTGTGAAGCAAATACCAAAGGTACGTTGAAATATCTGAACACTGCATGGGTCAGTTTGTTTTGGCTATAAAAATTTAATTTGGGAAGCTGCAGGTTGTGAGAAAATAATTATTTCTAAAGCAACTATTAAGGCAAGATTGTTTCTTGGTACCTATACACTACAGTCTAATATTTAATCAATATGAAGTTAAACCAGATTGTCCGCTGTGTTATAATGGTTTAGAAGATCGTGAACACTTTTTTTAGATCACTGTGAATGTCTCAGTACAGTCCGCCAGAAATTTATAAACTCACTGCATCATCTGCGTTATGGCTCCTTAGATAAAATTGAATGTTCTGCTTTGCTTGATAATACTAGCAATATAGCCCAATCAAACTTTGATTGCTCTGCTTTTCCATGTATACCATATAAGCTGCACGTAGATATAGAAAATATAAAAAGAGGATTGGTATATGCTTTGGATGTGGCAAGATGTAATATTCTTCAATATAGGAAGTAAAGAAATAAACAGTGTGACTCTTGTCAATAGAGTGTGACTACAGTTACCCACTAACATATACATATCAACTGTTAATTTTCTGTGTTGTATATGATGGACCTGACCTCACTGTAGCCTACAGAGTGTTCGTCTCTTTTAGTAATATAAATAAAATAAAATAAAATAAAATAAAATATTTTATTGTACCAATCATGGCCCCACTGGGGGCAATGACAAAAAACATACATGATTAAAAACATACATACTAGTTTGAGCAAAATAGAAGAGCTTGAAAAAATTAATGTGCATTATAACAACAATTAGCTATATATATATGTTATATTTACAATCATCTTTAAAAAATGTATATTGACCCGGTACAGCATTGGAACCCGTGTAACTCAAGACAGCCTTTCTTGGATTATACGTATATACCGATACTTAAAGTATATTACATAAAAATAAATATCTATTAAACAACACCGCAGACCAAATTACAATAATTGTCATGAGGTTGTGAAGCTACAAGAGACACCAAGGGAGGGTGCTCTAGGAGATGCAATCTATTGCATTCCTCCTCGTGTCAAATGTAGATAAACAAGACCATAAACAATTAGAGTTTTTACATGAAAAAATAAATTATCTTAAAAAAGGTCATTTATCTGCAGGAGACACCAAGGGACGGTGCCTTAAGGATATGCTGATTCTTATTAATCAGCATTCAACCTCGTGTCTAAAGCAGATAAACAAGTGCATTTTAAGTTATATTTCATCTGCGAGTATTTGCTACAACGGACTGAGCACCAACTACTAAATTTGAGACATATTCACCGCAGTGACAATAAGTAACACAGAATGTACTGTGTGTTCTCCGGATAGTGGGTGGATATAAAGGAATAGAACAGAACAGAGAACAGTATTCCTTTCAAGTTTTGTTGAATTTGCTTCATTGGTTTCAGAGGAGAAGATGAAAATGTTAAACGAAAACGGACACTAGGCACAAAGCGATGGCAATAGCTCACACAGACCCTTAGGGTCCGGTGAGTTGAGAAAATCACGCAGTTTTGTTGAATATAAATAGGAGTTAAGCAGATCTAATTGAAAAATCGATAGAATTCTGTTTTATACCGCAAACCGCCGTGACGTGGTAAAAAGGAAATTTACATCTACAGCCTAGCTGTATTAAGATTTGTACATATAATGCCTGTAATTTTAAGTCAACAGTTTATAATGTAAAATATAAAGGTATTTTCCTATTCATTCTGGATAATGTCCTCGCAAAGTGGTATTGGGTTTCGTTCACCTGTATTCAGCGAAGACAACAACGCAAAATAACTGTAATTGGACATTATTTAGAATTAATATGAAAATACCCAATAATAACACTACAGTAATAAATTCAAAAATTCTAGGAGTGAAAGATGACAAAGATGTATTTCTGTTGACATAGCAATTTTATGCCCGCTTCCTGGAGACGAGCTATTAGTTTCGAAATATTGCACTCGCTTTATTCATATATTCTTCGCGGCTTTACTTTGCGTCTGGAAGATGGTATGGAAGATATCTGGTCAAATTAAACCAAATTTGGGGTTTACTATTTTCTGGTTTCTGTAAAAGTGGTGCCCTCAGAAATGATGGCCATCCCTGCACTTCCCTCTTTGACCCAGAAAACAAGAGTTCCACTGACAAGCTCACATGTGTCAAAATCCAACATCTTGGGCCTATTGTTTGAACCAAGACCAATATCCAAAATCCGACAGCTTATTGCGCATCTGCAGAATATAATGCAACAATTCGATAACAAAATTAAATCCATAAATCAAAAATAGGAAGGAGATCCACTGACAAGGTTCATCTAACGGACAGACTGACGGGACCAAAAGAATATCCCCGCATTTTCTTCAGAAAAATTCGGGGATAACAACTGACCATTTCGACTGAATAGTAACTTGATAATTGTTGTACATTTAAGTTCTGCACTTAAGCAGTTTCTTCAAATTATGTCTAATCATTTAAAAAATACTTTCAGGTTTTCACAGGTTATATAGAGTTTTTTTTGTAAAGGCGGGAGCGAATATCTAGTACCGTGAGTACTCAGTAGAGGAGGGGAGGAATGAACAGGGGGTCACTCGCTCACACCTCACACTTATCTCTCCCGTTTCGGACTCCACTCTCCTTATTGTCACCTGCCAACTAATTCTCCGAATCCCCCAATTCCCACACTTCTTTTCACCTCTTCAACTTTCCACCCTTCTTCTCTCATCTCTCGTTTTAAAGCTACATCCTCTCGTAGAGTAGGTGTAAACGAATCCCAACGAGTTCAATCTATACGAGCCATCTCCCCCACGGATCCGCAAATGAATACTTAATTATCTTTGCCCATTATTAAACGTCTTGATAATATCTTTTGATTCTATTAATAAATACACGTTCTCGGTACAGTTTGGCATAATAATGTATGGAACGTGAAGTTTGTCCACACAGTTTCCCTAAAATGATCGGCGGTCAGCATTACTTAGCTGCCTCGAATAAGACAGTAAACTCCCCATATCCACAACAATTTTTCTAATTTGTAATAACAATTTATTAATTTGTAATAACAATTTATTAATTCGGAATAACAATTTACTAAATTGTAATAACAATTTACTAATTTGTAATTACAATTTATTAATTTGTAATTACAGTTTCCTAATTTGTAATTACAATTTAGTAATTTGTAATTACAATTGACTAATTTGTGATTACAATTTATTAATTTGTAATAACAATTTACTAATTTGTAATAACAATGTATTAATTTGTAATTACAATTCATTAATTTGTAATTACAAATTAAAAAAAAATTGGGTTGTGTAAAAATAAATTGTGTTGTGTAACTAATAAACTTCCGTAGATTTGAGATTGTATTCTGTGCCATTCTTTTCCTGGCCACTAGACACATTCCACAAGTGGTAAGCATTTTGTATTTTCACTTCGAGCAGACGACTTATATATATGTCAGTGAGGCCACACCAAATTAATTAGTAGTTCTTTGGAAATCCCGCTCCTAAATTAGCAAAATCAAAATTTAAAAATAAAAATTATTTTCCCGCTCCTAATTTTCCAAAATCAAAATAAAAAAAAATTAAAATCCCGCACGTTGAAATCAACAAAAAGTTTTCACGAATTTGATTCGGAAATTATAAAAATCGAATCTGTGTCATTTATGCGCTTGAAATAAGGGAAAATGCATTGTAGTTAAGCGTTATTCTGATTCAGATGGCATGGCCGCAAGAAAATGATGTGGGAACGGAGTAAAACGGTCAACTGCCTTTTATGAATAGTCGTGAGGCGTCAAACTTGAATTATTCAAGCCGTCCTGTCTAATTCTCTCCGCAAATACTTGAGTGGTATTTAAAATCTTGTAACGGCTTGGTTACGGTTTGACATTTCCATTGTTTTCAACTTTAGTTGAATTTCGCGTTTTGCACCTACATTGTGTTACAATTTTTTGTGTATGATTTGCGTAAATAAATATCAGTGTGTACAGATTAGTCCTAAACATAAACCTTCGTTTGTTGTGCAAACTTTAATTTTGAACATTGATATACACAACAGACAAAAGTTGTTTTAGGACTAGTGGTGTGAGGTTCCTCCCCGGGGGTTCTCACTGTGTAGAAGACCGTACGGTGACCACTAGGCCTAGATGCTTTGTTTATGGTCGTATTAACCTGGATATTGGATGTTGTCTCCTTGACATTTACCCCATTTCCTTTCTTTTTCATAGTGTACATAATTCAGTGTTAACTTTACAGTTTGATGTAAAGATTATTACAGAGTTTTGAAACAATGAACAAACAAACAGCCAAATGTGGGAAAGCCTAGTAAAATGAACTTAACGGGTTAACTCTTCTTGTCTGTTCAATAAGTGAAACCGTATCAATATGAATTTGGAATGAGTCGTATTCACAAGAACAAGCCATGAATCTGATGTTAAAAGTGCATACACATGATGACATCAGTCGTGTCAGTATATACATGTACTACTGACAAAAAAGCTTTTTAAATTTACCTAAATAATTTTACTTACTACATAAGACAAAACTTTCTTGCATGCATCTTAATCATTGTTGTTCTTTGTATGAAGGTTTATACATTTAGGTTTTTAAAACATAAATAGTGGAATATTTCTAAGACATCATAAGAATTATCAAGGGAGAGGACATGTTTAAAATAATCACTGCCAGATATTGACCAACTCTGCAAGCTGAACATATGTGATTATCATTTTTGAATCTGCTTGTCTGTTTTTTTTTTGTTTTGTTTTGTTTTTTTTTTGCCACAGTTCCTAGTTAAGAACATCTTAAATGATTTCTAGTGATTATTTACATGAAAATAAAATAACCCAAGGTTACTTTACACAATTCTTTGGTAGACTAGTTAGTGATCAATATGCATACTGAAAAGTGTAGTGCTGAACAACATATACATGTAGTTGTGGCTATAGATATCATGTATGTGAAATAGTTGTTGTTGATTTATCGCAAATGCCCTTTTAAGTCTGGAAGTTGAATGTAATCTGTTATGCAGGTTCGAATGAGCATATTTGAGACATTATTGAAACACCGGACAAGAAAAAAAAAAAAAAATATTTCGCTCGCTCTTAAATTCAAGAATATTTGAGGCGAAAAATTTAAAATAAAAAAAAAAACAAATTTCGCTCGCTCGCTCCAATTTTTTTGGCCAAAATCTCGAAGAACTACTAATTAATTTCGTGTGGCCTTATATAACTTTTTGTTATTAAATTTTAACATGTAGGTACTCTAAATTACTTCATTCAATTCATAGGGATTTCAAGATGAAGAACACCGATAAATGCATTGTTCCGTTCGTCGATTTAATCATGTATTTCTAGATTAATGAAAGGATAATAACAGAAAACACTTACAATGGCCGAACATTGCAATCTCATGCCACAATCAACCAGGGAACTGCACAAGAAAAACAATAAAATGACAAAATACAAACATAGATAACGATAGGAACTCGTGATAGCCGGACTTGGTACCGGCACTGGCCACAGCCAGCGGTAGGGTTAAACCGGTTTAACTCGGTTTAGAGCCTTTACCTCAAGCGCATCTGTTAATCGGGGTCTTAAAGGGAGAACCTTTTACGAGGTACGAAAATTAAAAAAAAATGCCTGTACGATGTACGAAAATAGCTCTAAAAATCTAAATTAGCTTGTACGTTGTACAGAGCATGTTTTGTACGAATGTACGTGAAATAACAAAGGTCTTGTACGAAAAATGAAATTGGTCGTGAACGTAGTATAAAAATAACCCTTTAGCACCCTCTTACTAAGAGGGTCTTTGTCTAGTCCTGTAACATATGACTTCGCATTTTCTTTCCATATTTAAATATTTTACGAAAGGATATAGAGTAAATGAACATGAGACCATAACACATATGTTAACTCCAACTGCAATAATTTAAATGAGCTGTATGGGCATTTCGGAAATTTATTCCTCAGCAGTAGCACTAGAACCCAATCAAAGGAAGGAAATCCATAATTTCAAAAAATGTTTACAATGCATGAAAAGTTATATCTGATGTTTTTCATTTTTCATCTTTTTTTTGAAAGATCGAATTCATAGCGGATCTTTAAAATTTCCATTCGCAATTTCCGACATGATGTCATATCGGAAATAAAATTCGTTTCCTGTCGGAGTGTATGCCATGGTTTCAAATATCACTGCATGAAATGATGCATTTAAAATAAAATTATATGCATGTTAATTGCAAATTAAATTTTAAATTTAAAAATATAACTCAAGTTTTTAATGCCAGAAAATGTATAATTTACTTTATGTTTAATATACATTTAATTTTTATATTATTCTTAAAAATTTACACATAGTTTAAAGTGAAATTTAAATTTACTTAAACTTATCATTTAATAGAGTATTTAAATTTACTTAAACTTATCATTTAATAGAGCATTTAAATTTACTTAAACTTATCATTTAAGATAGTATTTAAATTTACTTAAACTAGTTATTTAATAGAAATTTGAATTTACTTAAATAAGTCATTCAATAAAAATAAAGTCAAACATAATATTTGATTAAATAAGGAGTTTAATTCAACTTTGCTTTGCTTATTCTTGTGATTTAGTGCAATGGTTTTAATGCAATTTTTTTTTTATTTCTGGTTTAGTTTTGATGTAAATTGATTAAATCATTTAATTTAAGAAATTCAATTGTTTGAAATTAAAGAAATAATAATGATTTATCAGATTTCATGTGGATTATTTTCTTGAAACTAGTTATTTTATGTAATTTAAATCTTATTTTGTCTAAAGATATGTGAATTTTAACCGGTCCTGATCCGTTAGATAAATTTTCATATTCAACGCATATTGAATAAAGCCCCGTGTTATGTCCGGCCAAATCTATTCGGAATACAATTCCCGGTGTTTATCATTTATCATTAAAGAAAAAGATTACACCACTTTATACCGATCATTGCCATTTTTTATCCACTCTGGATAGTTAAATTTGAAAATTTTGAAATGCTCGACAAGCCTCTCAATTAAAATTTAAAAATTTAACTATCTCTAGTGGATAAAATAAGGTAATTAACGATATCTTGTGGTGTAATCTATATTTACTAAATGTGGAAGAAGAATATAAATCTTGCTGTTTTAGTGCTTTTAAGTTTCTTTATATGACATGTAACCGAAAAATTGAATAAATGTCATATCAGAAAGGTGTATATGATGTGTTAATTCCAAACTCCTGTGAACGTCTGGATGAAGGTGTTGACTGACTGTTGTGCTCCTTTATTTTCTGTTATCATACAATAAATGCCTTTTATTTTTCGAACAACAATATGTTACAATAAATATCACGAAGATCAGTAACAAAAGACTTTTAAACATAACTGACATCTGTAATAAAGCAGTAAGAGTTGTTCCCCTTTATACACTGACTAACTTATAAGTCCTTTTTTTTAAATCAAGAGTTATTTCCCTTTCATCAGGACAACCATTTCGAATATATCAGTCTTTACTCAGATTCCAGATTTCTTTTGTAAATTTTATAGTTTATAACAGCAACATAATCCTTGAATTATTGGATGTTTTCATAACTTCAATTATTTTCTTCAAGTGGCGGTTCTTGTGAATGATATAATACCATTCCTATATAATGAAAAACAGACTTGATTAAGATTCTGGTTGAATTTTTCTCGATTTCAAAATTCAACCCAAACATTTATTAGCATGAAACAAGTGTCAAAACAATAAAATTAACTTGGACCATGACTGTTTCAATCGTTTGTACATCACATAAATACAGTATTGCAACAAATAAATATAGAAACTTCCGGGGGAAACTTGCACTTTGGATTGAATTGTAGAAAACATGAAATTAATAAAAGGCTATGCAAAGCACAGCATGAATCATACAGAGGTAAATACTGTATGTGTTGACAAAAAATACTGCAGTGAAACTTATTTTTCATAAACTTTGAAACATAAAAAAAACGTACTTCAAGAAAAATCTTGTGAAAAATGAAAAATTTGCCACTTATTTCATAAGAGCTAGGAATGATTAGACAATGCCTAAATTTGTCGACACACAACAAAAAGCTTACTTCAAGAAGAATCAAAATTAAGATACAAACCTGACAAAATCCGATCAGAAAATATATAATGTAGTTACCTTATATAAAACCAAAAGACGTCTCTGATTACAAGTCGATCCCTTTAACGATTGCCCATCTGTTTCAAAAGCATTGGTCAGTCATAGCTAATGATCCTACAGCTTATAAATTATTTGATAGACCACCGGCAGTGGTCTTCAAACGATTGTTAATATCAGTCATCGAAAGCCAACACACAAATTCCTTCATGTGAAATAAATTGATTTTTTTTTCTACTATCTTTTTTCTTGAAATATTATTAAAAGAAAACAGCACACTGAGACACTGAACAATATTTTCTGATGTTCATTTATTTATTAGATTTTAAATTCTGATGTCAATCACATATATCATTTTTATTAACGAAAAATACTTTTTACACTTGGTAAACACATATATTATAGATACAAACTTGGAACTAGTTGATGTATAGGGTATAAAAAATAAAAATAAATTAATCACAATGAAAAAATAAAACATACAAATTCTTACAAAAGGTTTTTTTTTTACAAACCCTTTTGTAAGAATTTTCTTGTTTTATTTTTTCATAGAAGTATTATCTAGCAAATTTTATTTATATTTTGGAAAGGAAAATTTACTTCAATTCACATATGTTTGGAAAAAAAAGACGGCAAATTTGTGAAATTAAGAATAAGTTATCATAATTTGTTCATAGAAAATGATATGTTTATTTATTTAAATGCACATTTATACCCATATACATTAGGGTTGAAGGCAACCATAATAAAACAAAACAAAGATTACAAAATGAAAAATCATGCAGTTGTTGAGTCCACTCTCCTGAGCGCAAAAGATGTACCTAGAGTAAACAGACTTTGTCAGACAAGCAATATTTCGCATGACGAACTCGCACGTTTTAATTCTACAGCCAGTGAAGGACATTAGTGGCCAGGTTTGGTTCCAATCAGCCAAGTAGTTTCAGAAGACGATCTGTGAATGTTTTTCCCATAGAATCCAATGTAAAACTAAGTTCCCCGTTGGCGGCCATCTTGAATTACAGACTTGTCAGACATATTTTTAAAGAGGACTACCTTAGTATTATTATGATCAAGTTTGATTCCGATTAACCAAGTAGTTTCAGAAAAGAAGGTCTTTGAATGTGTTTTCCAATACGGTTCAGTGTAAAACTTTGTTCCCTGCTTGCAGCCATCTTGAATCTGATAGGGACTTGCCGGACTCATTTCTCAAAGGGGACCAATTAAGGACGGGTGTGACCAAATTGACCAAGTAGTCTTAAAGGAGAAGTTCTTTGAATGTGTTTTCTTGTTTCAATGTTAGACTATGTTACCGGCTGGCGGCCATCTATTTTCAAAGGTCAACAGGTAAGGACAGCTATGACCAAGTATGGTTCAAATTGGCCAAGTAGTCTGAGGGGTTAAGATCTTTGATTGTGTTTCCTCATAGGGCCTATGTTAATCTATTTTACCCGCTAGGCAGCCTTCTTATATCTGATGGGACTTGTCGGACACATTTTTCATAGATGACCAACTAAGGACAGTTGTGACCAAGTATGGTTCCAATTAGCCAAGTAGTCTCAGAGAAGATCTGTGAATGTGTGTTTAGCATAGGGTCTGATGTTAAACTAAGTTCCCCGCTTGCAGCTATCATGGATGAGGTCGACAAACTTCTGTCATGAAGATTAAATGTAGTCCATGGCATACTGAGCATTTTTGCATTAAATCTTGACTTTAATCTTAAATCCTTTTTGAAATATAAGGCAAAAAGTATAAACTTACAAAATATTGACAAATGAATGGCAAAAACTCCTATATAGGTATTCAGATTTTTTTTTTCAAAATTTGGGTCGGTACATCTTGATATGCGGAACAATTTTGCAATTTAAAGTTGACCAATATCTGTTATATTTTTTATTAATAAAAAAATGTAAAATAATCTAGATACCCTGGTATTGATTCAGACAAAGTTTGCTTAAATTGGCCCAGTGGTTTCAGAGAAGATTTTTGAAAAATTTTACGACGAACAATGGACACCGACATACGAAAAGTGAGTAACATAGGGGACCCATAACTCTGTTAAATTGAAAATTTGAATTTGTTATTGCATTTTGAATACTAGGAAAACCGGCTAGATTTTTTTCTAAAAACTATATATGCAGATAGTACAAAATCTGATTTAGGTAAATTTTTTGTCCTTCAATATGTAGGGAGATTTTCATTCCAAAAATTGATATTTTCTGCAGTCTGACCTTTAACATTATAAATGTTTACAACTTTGTCATACTCATAAGTTTATAAGCAAAATTCACTGTTTATAAAAGGCTTTAAACAAGTAGGTACCCCATTTTGAGCTGGTTGTAGGTCTTTTGTTGATTTTTTATTTAGCAGTTGTTGGACCAGTGTCCGGTTTCACAACAGTAATAGAAGATGTCCTGGCTGAAGGTGTCTTGGAGGTTGTTGTTGAGCAGGGTTTATATTTCCTGATCGGGATTCTTGAAGATTAACCTCTGTTGAATTCGAAACTTTCTTCAAAAAAGCTTGTCGGACTGGAAACGCTTGCTATGCCCTCGATGCTATGATGTTGCCTTTCGCTTACGAATTGCTCTTGTTTCAGTCAACCTGAGACGCCGCTCCTCATCGGAATCATCAGCAAAAAGATTACCCTCATACTCGCTAACGGTATCCCAACAATACCTATCTCCAATTGCATGCAGCAATGTCTTGTGAAGTTTTGTCAACCCGTTCAACAGCAAATTTGCGTTTTTCGGCCAAAATAGCAGTTTTTGGTACACAAGGGTCTTTTGACACTATCGTTAAAGGCACACTGTTTTTGTTACTCACAAATTTGCATTTAAATATTGATGTTCCTGAAGTCAACTGAACAGGAATTTTTAATAGTCCAAAACGCTGAAAATTTCACGTCTTTGTTGTTTTTCCTGTTTTTCCAGAGCGTTATCTAACTGCTTTGCTGACAATAAAAAAAACCTCAGTAGTAGTAAGGGACCGACCATTTAACCTGAAAGGGGGGGTTATGGTTTTTTTTTCTCTGGAGAGAAAGTTTTTTCGCGCGAAACAATTTATTAATTTTTTTCACGAGTATCAACAAAATATTTTTTTTTCAAAATTAACAATATTTTTTTGGGCAGAAAGCCTCCGTCAGAAAATTTTTTTTCATCATTTTGGCAGCCAAAATATTTTTTTCACATAGAATCGGCTCCAGATTATTTTTTTTTAGAAAAAAAACCATACCCCTCCCCCTTTCAAGTTAAATGGTCGGTCCCTAAGCTCTTGTCTGTTAGTAGACTTGCGCCCTTGCTGAAGCTTAGTGGAAGAATTTTCGTCGTCAGACATACGCTGAAGTCAAGTACACCGAAAATGCAAAATCGTATATGATGACTGTTTGAAAGTAAGCTCTCGAAAGACTTAATTCAAGCCTTAACGTCGGGTGACCCGTTGCTGAAAAGAATGCATATTACATCGCATTACTCTATACACACGGTTCAGCCCAATAAAGCCCTATACAGAAAAGACATTTATTTCGTAATTGCACTAAAATCTGGCCAAGTTCGGAAGAATTGTAATAATAATGGAAAGGGAAAGAAATAACATCATTTGCTAGATATACGTATACCTTGTTTATGTTGATAACTACACGTCTTATTAAAAAAAATTAAGATATCAGACACAAAAATAGAATGAAAAATAATATTAGAAAAAAAAAATAAAAAGACAATTGTTCAGCGAGCAATTGCAAGGCCTTTCCCGCGTCAGTTTGTTTGCTGAGGACTTTCATCGGTTGCTAGGGTAAAAAACATCACTATTATGTTGTATTCATCATACTTAACTCAAATATATTTGGTTGCAAAGGACTTTAATGCCAAATAACGTTGTTGCTAGGGAAATGACCTTAAACGTCATTTTTCTGTAGAACATTTTTCCTCTTGAAAGTTTCTTTATTTCTCAAATAGTATTTGAGATATTATCAAAAAACACCCCAAAACGGTTTTTTGGCCAATGGTCATTAATGACGGGTTCCGGGTCACCGATGATCTTTGACCTTTGCATTTTTAGATTGCCATATTTCACCTAAGTACAATGGTGAAGGGTTTACTAATTAGGAATTACATGTACTAAGTCGTGGCAACAAATTGTAAAGTCGTGGTCACGAATTGTTAAGTCGTGGCCTCAAATTTTTAAGTAGTGGCCACGAATTACTAAGTCGTTACCACAAAATGCTAAATCGTAGTCACGACTTATTTTTTTTCCTTCCCCCTTTTTAGACCTAAACAGGCTTTTATATATGTGTAAGGAATTGGATTTCATAAAAAATGCAAGTTCCGGTTCTGCGTTTTGAGCTACTTGCAGATTTCATATGTTGGCTTTTAGATTTTTAAGTATGTGGCGTGCGATAAAAATCTTAGAAAATTTTGTTTTACATGAAATATAATGTAAGCAGAGGCAAAAAAGACGTGTATAAAGCTATTGACATATAAACGAGTAAATTTCACGCTGGATTGGGCAATATTACGAGCTCCGGGCTTCGTGTTCTAACCATTTTTAACATGAGCTCCGGGCTCCAACACTAGGGATTCGGGCTCCATTCACATATATCTAGACTCCACTCACTTGGTACCGTGTTCCGGACTTGCAGACAGACGTTTAGCCCGTGTTTTACCCCACAAAAGAGAACAGAGAGTAAATAGGGTTCTTTGGGATCGAGATAGTTGGATTATGAAGCTTAAAAACAAAAGTAGCACTACCGGTATATAACAGAATCACTTTGTAGTTAACTTATATTGTAAAATCGTAATGTGCGACCAAGTTCTGGTCCGCTAGTAGAAAATAAATAGGGATTTTGAGAACACCGGAGTGTCAAGATAAAATGTAATTATGCCCAAAACAAGTCAAAATAGCATACGATGTTGTGTGGTACCGACGCCTCATGCGGGCAGTTTTGTTTAAGCAAATACACACACGCACAAAAATGAAATCTGCATGCTTACACGACACATCAAATATCTAGTAGCAAGAAAATATTACTTCGGTAAGTGTCATGGATTTAAAAGCGAAAAACTGCCTCTATGTCTCAACACTCTCTTAATTTCAAAATGCGTGGAAATGAAAAACAGACTTAAAAAATTCCAAATCCATCGTACTTGAGCACTATCAACAAAATATTGCTTACTCTGGCAATTATTTATGATTTCGAAGCCGTTTTTGAAATCGGTATATGAGAAAAAAAATGCTTAAATCCGTATACGATTGAATGTAAAATGATTGTAATGTTTCTCACTTGGAAAAGTTTCTTAAGACGACCCGGTACATAAATA
This sequence comes from Modiolus philippinarum, assembly GCA_002080025.1. Classification (NCBI taxonomy): domain Eukaryota; kingdom Metazoa; phylum Mollusca; class Bivalvia; order Mytilida; family Modiolidae; genus Modiolus; species Modiolus philippinarum. The sequence goes on from MJUU01009895.1 coordinate 211,202, forward strand.
TTTTCATAATACTTCGATACCACAGCTTGCACAGAAAAAAAAAAACGCATAGAGGTGACAAGTGATTATTTTTTTTTGGCTACGAGATACTATCTTATTCCCACCATATACTAAGTCGTGGCCACGAGATATAGTATCTCGTTCCCACGACATACCGAGTCGTGGCCATTAGATACTATCTCGTTCCCACGAAATACAATCTCGTGGCCACAAGATAGCTATCGCTTGTCCGAGATATAATATCTCGTTCTCACGACATATTAACTCGTGGCCACACATTAGCTATGTCGCTCCTACGACATACTAAGTCGTGGCAACGAGATATTATCTCGTTCCGACGAGATACTAAATCGTTTTCAGGAGACAGAAAGTTGTGGTCACGAGAACGAGTTAGTGTAAAGTAGCTACGACAGAGCTATCTCATGAATACGGCTTTGACGTAGGAAAGAGATACGGGTACTTTCTCGTTTTCTTAGGTGACGACCATTTGATTTTCATGGGAGGGCTTGGGTAATTTTGCCTCGAAAATTTATTTATTTTCATGAAAATCTCGAACAAATTATTTATTTTTACCAGTGTCACTTCAGATTAATTACTGTAAACCAGGAAATTTTCGCGGCAGTTTTATTTTCGCGATTTTCGCGTTTGGAATGGAAGCGCGAAAATAAAACGACGCGAATATATACTGTCTATTTTTGAAGTCAATGGTCAACAATTTGGCAGCGCGAATTCAAAACTGCGTGAACTAAAATCCAGTCAATTTACCGCGAAATAAAGACGGCGCGAAAATTTCCCGGTTTACAGTATTTCCATTTGCATCAAAAATTGTATTCTTCAAATCAAAATTAAATTATTTATTTTCATGAGAAGAAGGTAATAATATCCCCTGAAAATCATATGGCCGTCCCCTTTATTTCCACGACATAGTATTTTGTTGCCAAGATACAGTATGTTGTGGGAACGAGATGGTTTTCTAATGGCCACGACTTAGAATTTTGTGGCCATGACTTAGTATGTCGTGGGAAAGAGATAGTATATCGTGGCCTCGACATAGCTTTTTTCGTGTCCACGACGTGGACGTTGGAAAAGAGTTAGTATCTCTTAGCCGTGAGATAAAAAAAATCAGTTCTATGCTCCAAAAACAACAAAAAACAAAAACAAAAAGAAAACAAAAAAGGAAAAAAACAAATGGTGGCATCGATATTTGAGTCTGTCATGATTATTTTGTATCATTTCATCAGAAGATTCTTGCATGATCTTTAAAATATGTACTCAGACAAGAAAAAAAGCTATGTATTCGGCGTTTTGATATGACTGTTTTGGTTTCACTAATGACAGATTTGTTTTAAATGTGTCTATATAATCTTTGTATTTAAAGCAATTTGTTACAGACCCATTTTCAAACATATTTTTGCGGAAACCAATTTGGTGACCCATGCCTTTTTTTACATATCTCGACTAAGTTTTTCAAACTCAATCAACAGAAAATATGTATTTTACGGAATATATCTATGTAAATTCTTCTTTATAATGTACAATCCTGAGCGTTTTCACTTGCAATATTAGTGAAAAAAAACGAAGGAAGCAATATGGAAGAAGAAACCCTTTCCGCATCAGTTTCTAAACACAAAGTCATGGCTAATTGTACTCTATAAAATATATAAGGGCCATGTACATGTATAATTTATATAACCGGCATTATCTTGATAAAATTACACAAGGCTGCCTGTCCAAAGAATGATTTATGATATATCTTTGCGACTTTTCAAGAGGAATTTTTCTCTGTTGATTTTGCCAGTAAATCAAAAGTCAAATCTGATAAACAGTTGTGTATTGTATTCTTGGCACAAATGAAATACCCCACTTTTCAAAAATTGGCGCAAATGCAATGCACCCATGGCAAAGAAAGGAAGTTACCCCCGGGCATTGAAGTTAGATTTGGCGTTTCATTGCAAAATGCAAACATTTTTGTTATAACCCAAAAATAACCCTTTGCGAAATAAAGCAAAACTTTGGGTTATAACGCAAACTTGTGCCAAATAACGCAAAGTTTTGCGTTATAACGCAAAATATTAAAAAGAAAATGCTGGTGTGACGTTAATAAACTTTCGTTATTATCTTTTTTAAAACAGCCTAGCCGCTTTTTCAAAAACTTTTGGTGTATTTCCCCCATACCCAATGTTCCAAAAAATATGCTATTGAAAATTTCGTAACAATCCCCTGTGGTTAGATTTCTAAGTTCTGATCGAGCCGAATAAATTATCTTTATTTATTTATTTATGACATAAACCCATTAGGGTTGTAGCAATACATACATACATACATACATACAACAAACATAATTAAATACAAATTAAGCATATTGATACAATGACATTATCGGTCTCCCTTCTTCAATTCTAATGACTGTTTTATAAAAGACACTACTGCCTTCATATCATCGGGTGTTGATGGGTTTAAAACAATACTTAATTTTTTATTATTTGGTAAAGTAGAAAAAAATGTAAAAATATTATAATTTTGATAGTGATCAAATTGGTTCGTTCTTAAAAGTGCATTATATTTACAAGTGAAAAAGAAATGATATTCATCTTCAATAGTCTTACATAATTTACATAACCTTTGATCTCTTGGGATTTTAACATATCTGCCCTTTTCAATTAAAAAATCATGATCACTTACTCTAAATTTAGTAATTAATTTTCTTGTTTCTTTATTTGGATTAGATAAATATTAATTTTGATTTTCTTTGTTTGTTAAATATTTATATAATTTTTTTTATCGTTTTCGTCAAGGTTATTTATTGTTTCTTTTGCTATGTTGTTGTAATAATAAAAAAAATATTTATAGTTATCTTTATTTTTTGAATTTTTTTTTTAACTTTTGCATTCATTGAATAAATTAAGATTTAATTTACTTTCTTCTATCAAATCTTTTGCATATGTATACCAACTATAAGTTCCTTCATTATCTAGTGTTTTAGTTAAAGCAAAGGCTTCTGTGAGTAAAGGGTTTAAATTATCATTATTTGATCTGGCCAAGTATATTAAGGTTTGAGATTTTATGTAAGATTCTATTTGTGCTAAAGAATTCAGTGGTCATTATCGTTTTTCAATTATCATGGAACATTTACATTAAACTGATCAATATCATAGGGCCTTTGAACTGACATTCCATAGTTTCATTACAAATTAAAGAAAGAGCTCTAAATGTTTCTTTTTCCCGCCAATGGTTTATGTTATTGTATACAAAATTTGTATAATTTGTTGATCAATCCCAAAAGGTGTCATTTCTGTGAATAAAAATCTTAAACCAATTTATCACGCTGTTCCTTTCTCAAAAGAGAAAACTAGCTACTGTTTAATAATATTCTATTACACCGAACGAATTCCTGGAAATTAATTGATGCATATTTTCAACGATCCTTCAGTGTAGAAAGCAATTTAGTCATATTTATCTATAAGAAAAAAAATTACTAATAATTACACAGAAGCTTATCAATTCAATTTTTCTTTGTATATACGATGTAATTTCACGATAGTTTCATGATTCAATTTAATTTTCAAGTTTATTTCTTTATTTTTTAAGATAAATGTCATTTTTTTTCGTAATTTTTTTCTGTCACTCTGTCTCATTATATGCCATAAAAAGTTGACACTGACTGTCACTTTTAATAGCCAAAACATTTATTTTACCCTAAAATTTATATATTTTTTCTGTTTTAAGGGGGGGGGGGGGTGCACGCCAATACACAAATCCTTGCCTGTGTGTTATTGCGTATGTATGGATTTTTTAAATTGTTATTATTTTCAAATGTAAAATTACCCTGTAAAGTAAAAAATTCTGTATCAAATTTTTATTTTTTCTCTCCTTTCAAGGAGAAAAAATTATTGTTTAATTAAGGATGAATGGATATTTTCTACAAATTTTTTACTCCGTCTTGGTCAATTGTTGCTGTACACACTATAAAGATAGTACAATAAAAAGTTAATGGCAAGAGAAATCGACCAAAATTCAGAGAAAACTGGTTTACAAGCAAAACCCGGACTTGCTGTCCAGAGAACTATAGGTGGCGAGTTTTCTGGTCTAAACTCGAGTTTCCTACAGCATTCGATTATTTTCTTAAGTTAAAGCGAGTTCTCCTATTTCAAATGTAAGTTCAGATAAACCTATTTTATCATGAACAACACCTTGTTTTGCTACCCTTTCCCCCATTTTATTAGTATTTAATTGGATAGTCTGGTCCAATATGATATGTTATTCAGGAGTCTTTTCAGGGAATACGGGTTCATGTTGCCTTTCTGTGTTTTATATTCCCTGAGCCGTCAGGCGAAGGGGATATAGGACAATGACGGTGAATATGATGGAATAAAAAAGATAACAGGAAACACCTACAATGGCCGAAAAACATAGCCACATGCCAGAAAGTAAATAGGAACTGCACAAGAAAAAAACCCACAATAAAAATACAAAAGACAAACATAAACAACGATAGGAACTCGGGACAGCCGGACTTGGTACCGGCACTAGCAAAAGCCAGCGGTAGGGTTAAACCAGTTTATGGGTACCCAAACCTCCCCTTTCTCTGTCCCGTTTCCCTATCGTAGAATAAACATACGAATAAAACCCGTACAGGTAGACTACTAACTCCATAGCCACAATCTAGAAAAGAAAAATGGGGGGACAAAACGTAATTTTGAAAGATGGGTCAAAGAGTGCTTGCCGCTAAACTGCCGGCTAGCTGTATTCCCCGTGAAGCCCGAGTAACTTGTATATTCTGCTAAAAGTGCGACAATTTTCCTTTAAAGGCGTTTAAGAGATTTTATCTCATTTGCTTTTACTCCATATCCATTCATTGCTTATTTTAGACTGGAGTTTGTCTCTTCTGCAGTGTTGCGTCCGTAAAAAGATTCCCCGTGCGAGAGATGTATGCTCTATATACATTTCAGTTAAGGTGGAGATTTTGTCTCATTTGCTTTTACTCCATACCCCTTCATTGCTTATTTTAAAAAATTGTAATTTTTACTACAATGGGGATACAGTCTGATATGTCAAGTTAACCAATAAAATTGCAGGATAATCTGGATATTTCACTTCAGCAGAATAGACACAAATACAATGTATGCCTACAAACCACATATAAAACTGTCGAACAAACATATTACAGTGAAAACTGTCCATATTTTTGATACGTCTACCATGCATTTCCTACGAGAAAATTTAACCCCTTTCGCCTGCAGGAAAATTAGATTTAGCAAATTTAACTAAAATAATGTATGGAATGGCTTTTGCAGACACTGATCATTTGTTCTGAACTCTGACCAAATGACTACATTTACATGGCCGCCAACGAAACGTACAACCTACATGGTAAAAAAAAAACAGGGTCATCTTTCTCCTCTGAAACTACTAAATCAAACTGAACTTAACTTACACGGGATTGATAGATGATAGATTCTTAACTACGATGTTTCATTCCGTTTTGATCTGACAATAAGCATGGTTGTCCGCACGGAATAAAACTCTGAAGAAGCTTATTTTCATCTTCTTTGAACCAAGGAACTCACTGAAACTCATTGTTCATTTTATTTATATCCAATAAAAAGATGGCCACCAGCGCAGAACATAGTTAAACTTTGGACCTTTCGGCAAATGATATTTTGACCATCTTCTCTGGAACAATTCAAACAACCAAGTTATACTGGGATTGTGTATGTTCAGCTTCAGATATCTAACTTAATATGACTTGACAAGTCTAATATATGTGTAGAGACGGGGTTAAGCATTAATTTCTAATAATGCATCTGCCAAGATACTGAACTGAAAATAGAAATACGTTAATTACTTGCATATAATTACAAAAACATGATAACAGCAAACACCTACAATGACCAAGAACTACAATCACATGCCACAATTTACAAGCAAACTGCACCAGAAAAACAATAATGAAAACAAGAGACAAACATAAATAACGACAGAAACTCGGGATAGCTGGACTTGGTACCGACACTAGCAAAAGCCAGTGGTAGGCTTAAACCGGTTTATGGGTACCCAAACATCCCCTATCTCTATCCCGTTTCCCTATAGTATCATAAAACATGCCAATAAAACTCAATACAGGTAGACTTCTAACTCAATGACCACTATCTTGGAACAGAAAAAGCATATGACAAAACGTAATTTTGAAAGAAGCGTTGGTTAGAAACACTTTGTGAGAGATACAGGTCCAGTTTGTGAGCCTCTAGGTTTTATTATTGGAAAAACTTAAGTATCTTGAATAAAGATATCTTCCTTGTAAGTCTTCGTGTTGCTTAGACTGCACTGTTCTTGGGAGTCGATGCGATGTGTATTTAAATTGAAACAGTATGTAGCACACTCAGCTCTAGGTCATTGTTTTAATTCAAAAGACTCGACACTCTTTGAATGGAAAACAAAATCAGTATTTTTTTTAATCAGTCTGTAGAACTAATTTTGTATATAAACGTAAGAAAGTATATTAAAAACTTGACTTGTGTGTGTCATAACTTCGACAACTGTTAAGAACGTTATGCACGTCCGATGGACTTCCGATACTTAAGTCTAACCACTGGTATCTTCCTTGTAGAAATGAACAAAATTAATGTGGCTCATCATAATATCACCAAAGAGGGGTTCCAGACAACGCTTTATTTGTCAAATGCATCTTGACTATTGTTTCGCTTTTTTTGAGTAAAACCAGCACATAATTATCATCTACTTTTTAACTCTATCTTACTACCTCAGAAATAATGTAGGACTAAAATGTTCTAATCATTCTTAATAGAATAAAACGAAAATCGATAAACGGTACTAGAAAAATAATAATTCGGGTTAAATATAACTCGACTTTTAAGTCGAATTATTACTCATACTTTAAATTGAACTGTAACTAGAACTTATGCTAAAACTTGAACTCAAACTCGATAGTTATCCACACTCGATATTTATTTGTCGATGTATTTCTATATTGACATCGCATGCATAAATGACAGAAAAAACATGCGTTATTTTAAATCGCAACATGTCAGCATCTGACCACCATATGAAAAAGCAGTCTTCAAAAATGCAGTACGGAGTGTACATATTTCCGCTCACCAAGGCAATAAAATGTTGTTTTCTTATGTTACGCATTTGTACTTAGATTTCAGTGAAAACTTTGAAAACATCTAACAAAATTTACAGTACTTGACATCGCGAGAAACACACCTAAACCAGAAACGATGTCACCTTCAGTGATATCAAAACTGTCACCGGGCAATAAAGGAGTAAGGATTTACCTGCCTCTGTCGTACGTTTTCAGCGTCAATGATGTCTAAAATTGCACTGAGAAATGGGCACTTTTGTCGCAACTTCGATCATTTTTGTACCTTATCTTATCTCGTTTTAACTGACTCCAACTGCAATCCCGACTTAATGAAACTTCTCAATGTCCGGAAGGAAAATGAAAAGTTAAGTACATGCATGTAGGCATTTAAGGATTTGTGTTAAAACTTCATAAACAAAGCTATAAATAGTTCAGGCAAGATTGAGGGATACTGTGATAAATCCCATAGGGAGATCCAGATACTCAACCCAATTGTCTTGAAAAAAAATAGGTGAAAAAAAGAAAAAAAAGTAATCTGGGACCCTCTTTTTTGGCAGGGTGCAATTTAGGTATATTTTCCTTTAAAGGAATATAAGACTAAAACAATGGTAATTAGAATGACAACTTTTGCCTTTTGTTAGGAAAGAAAAAGAAAACCTTGTATGCAGGACGACACTATTTTGGCGGGAAACAGTTCTAATTTTCGATTTCCTGTTTATATGCCTTAAAATATATGAAAATGTAATTGGAGTTGATAAAATCCTGTAAATTGTTTGTTTTATACATTTTGGAATGGCCTATGATCGGAGAATAACACGGTATCTGCGCTCCGGACTCAATTTTTGTTTTTTAACATGGCACTCTGAGTTCCGACACAAGGGCTCCGGGCTCCGACACTAGGCCTCGGGCCTCCAACACTCACTTGGCTCTCGGTTCCGCTTACATGGGCTCCGGTCTCCCAGAGAGCTTAGGAGCATTTATTATTTCTCAACTCTTACCAAAATATCTGAAGAGATATAAGGATCATCATATCAAGCACGAATTAAGGATTTTTTAACTAACTCTACAGGAGTGACAAACACTGTCGTAAATGAAGAAATAAAGGGATATGAAGTAAAATTACACTGGACAGATACCTGTACCTTCAAATGCAAATACGGAATATGATTGTCTGCAATGGAACGACGTTTTTATTCTTGTTCTTCATTATAAAGTCACCACGAGGCCTTCAGCATTTTATTTGCAAGATTCGATACCAGATAAGGATATTCCTACGCCCATATCTTCCTCGGAATTTCTGTCCGCAATGCACTGAAGCTGCGATACCCACCTACATCCGACCCTAACACTTAACCACACCAAACTAACTTCAGCTCAAAGGTATTACAAATCAAGAATGAATTTACTGAGGGAACCATATAGTTTTAGTTTTTTGGATTTTACACTTCCTCTTTCTAAACTTGATTGTGGCCAGTTTTTATTAGCCATTGTGACTTTTAGCCTCGAAGACGCACGACCACCTCCACGAGAGTACTCCGGTGAGGACTGGGCAACTGCACCATTCAACGTGTAGAATGGGTCTTGGTCTCTCGGGGCCAAGACATGCAGGCTAACGGCGGCGCATACCATAGTTAGGGCTTTGAGTTCTTCAAAGTCCTTCTACAAACCAAAGTTCGACCCACCAAGGTAGCTGGATTGCGAAGTCTAACCAACCAAACACCATGAGAAGAACAACGTTCCAAAATTACATTGCAATGGAGTGGGCGTCCCTCCAACTTAAAAATGCCGTGAGAGACCTATACAGGTATTCAAGGCAATAAACCACCATACTACTAAGTTGCCTATTATGTACCGAAAAGATGTAGACTTTTACAATGAACGAACAGTATTACTGTGGAAGTACTTTTATTCGTGGACATCAATTTTGGTGATTTTCATTCCGTGGGTACTTAAATTCGTGGTTTTGAATTTTCTGCGTTTTAACACTAGGGAAAAATGCATTGTAAGTGTTTGCTGTTATCCTGTTTTTTGTAATGTCATTGGGAATTTAATTTCGTAGTTTTTACGATTCACGAAGTCTACGAAAATTTGAACCCCAAAAAAATAGAACTTTTACAGTATTTTAAAGAAATTTCTCAGTATGTATATAATCTGCTGAAGATCAAGGTAAATCCTGCAATTTGATTGGTTACCTTGACAGGGGATATGAGACCGTATCCCCGTGGTAGCAAAGCCACAATTTTTAAACACTTTCAAAAGAAAAATTACAGCACTTCTGGCGAAATATAATTGTTATTCGGGCTTCACAGGGGATACGGGTTCATATTCACTGTCTGTGCCCTATACCCCTTTGCCTGGCGGCTCAGGGAATGTAAAAAACAGACAGGGAATATGAACCTGTATCCCCTGTGAAGATTCCCCCCGAAAAACATATAATATTTTCGATTTTTTTAAAATCATTTCATCAGAAGACATTTCCTTTAAATTATTGCCATGAACATACTTAAGCACATTTTCACATAATTGAAAATCATTGATTAAATTCTAATAATTTGGGGGAGGGTGGTAGATTCCATTTGCAATAAATTGACCCGCAGAATGTTATACCTGATTCCCTCCGTATGGTATATTGACCTCCCTTTGAATTTTGACCCCTTTACATATGATAATATTCAGAGAAAAAAAATACATATAAACAGGGGTCAAAATATCATAGCTTAAAGAAATACGATTCTTTGCCAATTTTCTTTTCTCGCTTTCAAGGAAGGGGTCATTTTCTCCCCTTTTCAGTAACAATCAAATTCCATCCACCACATAAAATATTTGACCAGATTAGCTTGTTCTCGGTCTAAAGACGTAAAACTCAAAATTATCCATCAATCAATCGGTATTGCTTCACTGGTCAGAGTCTGAAAAGTCTTGTCTTTTTGGTAATCAGTAATTTATTCGTGTATTTGTGGTATATACAATTCTACAATTCTTTTTACGGGCTGCTTCGAAAAATTTAGGGTATAACATGTATGTTCTGTCAGTCCGCATATACCATTTTCGTTCAAGTATAATAAAGTTTATTTTTGAAGATGAAGTATACTGGGGCGGATGCAGGATTTTAGAAAGGGTTATAATCCAGAAAATAGGAAAACTGTCGATGGGGCCGAGGCAAAAAATGTTTGACTATTTTTTCATTGAAAACTTCTATAAATATTTCATTTTCACGTTCAATTCATGAAGATGTGTTAAAGTTACAGATATACTGGTTATTCAAAATATTTTTATTCTTTGGCTGTGAAAGGGGGTGCATACACCTCCGCCCCCCCCCCTGGTAAATATTATACAAAACACAATATTTAAACCGTTTTCAAAATTAATTCAGAACCGGGCGGTCTACTGTGCCGAAAATAACTATTGCATTGTGCGACAGTCTTCTTGGCATTGTGGCCCTAATCCAAGCAACCAAAACATGATTATTTGTATTCTGTAGGTTCGTTAGAGTAGTACTTTGCAGCATTAAGATTTTTCCAAAAATTGAAGGCGTACGATATTTTGCCTGACTATAGTTCAGTTGAACCTACAAGATTTGAAAATTGCATTCTAAAATTCTGTGTGATTGTTGGTTTTTCTTTTTTTCATTTTTGTCTGCACAGAAGAAAATCAAGAGACATAAGTTGTAGAAATGGCTATCTACAGAATTCAAATTTGGCTTTGATTAGCCACTGACCTAGTGCAAATAGAACGCTTGATCATTCCCATTACCTCAGAGCAAATATTCTGGTCTATAGCATCCAACCCATTTAATATTTATTTTGGCGCACTTTTCGAGAAATACATATATATACATTTAGAATGTGGAATAAAGTCAGTATGTTCCCCGATGGCGGTCATATTGGATGGAAGTTTCAGAGAAGGTACTTGGTTGTTTGCATCGTGAATGTTGTTTAATCTTTTAGAAAGGGCCATCAAACAACTATTGTCCAAAATTGACTTAATACGATTTATTTCGAATTCAAAGATCATATATAAATGAAAAGTTTACGACAGACGGATGACCAACGTTCTCAGAAGATCCGTTTTCTATAGAAGGATAAGCTAGAAATATCACAATTCTGGTTCTTAACCATGTTGCATTCCAACTCTAATAAGATTTGAAGATGTTTGATAGAACTGCAATGAGAGTGCAAGCTGCAAGGTTTAGCACTTATTCAAGCAATGGCAATAATAACTAGAAAAAGTGTGAGCTGAGCTCACTAATGTATATCCTCCGCTTCCAATCTGATTCCAGAAATTAACAAAAATCAACTAAATTTAAAAATCAAATCAAATTTTAATTAGATGGTGCACAATGGCAATATGTACTGAACATTCTGCCAGTTTCATTGAATTTCACCATGTGGTCTAGGAGGAGTTGTCGCCACAAAGCGTGTAATCCTATGACGGACGGACGCCATAATCACTAGATAACCCCGCCAAAGCGGGGTACTATTAATAAATTAATAAAAATTAGCGCATGACCATTATTCAAAATGCGCATCCAATGATTTTTCTTTTCCGGCTTAAAATCAAGTGTGTTTACCTGGAAAGGCAATATACAACACATTTAAAAAGCTACAAATTCATTATGAATTAAATAATATTTGGAACTTTATGTCTGTTCAACTGTTATGTATTGAAATTGCATGTTGTCACCGAATATAAATGGACTTTCATTTGAAATTGATTTTCAGTGGCTTTTATTGCATAATACTGCCAATATATGGTTCTATTTATTCTGAAAAAACGCTTCAATGAAGACTGTTGTACTAATAAGAGTTAAAAAGGGGCTCCACAGCTCTCTGAGAGTCCGGTTCTCATGTATGTTGAACCCCAAAAACAAGTGAGTTGAGCTCGGATCCCTAGGTCTGGATCTCAGGGCCCTTAATTGTGTTTGAGCCAGGAGCCTAGTATTGGAGCCAGGAGCCCTTGTGATAGATCCCGGAGCTTCACGTTCAACAAGTTGGAGTCCAGAGTATATGGTATCTAGGTTCCAAACAATTTTAGGATAATAATTAGATATTAATAGACCATACTTATAGTTTAAAAAGTCTTTCCAATTAACCAGTCCATTGATTGAAAAACAGTTAGATTTGATGTTGAAGAGATTTTTCCCGATAACTCAGCTCGCTAGGCAAACTTTTAGTCTAATTATGTCGTTCAATATCAAACTATTTTAAAAAAATGGGTGGGGGGGGGTATACTTTTTTGAAACCGAAGACTATTTTGCATAGGTGGCATATGCTTATTTTATCTTCCATGCATCTTTTTGTTTTCTTTTCAAGTGGAGTCATATTATTTTGTTATAAATCAAACTTGTTTCTCTCTGATAAAGTAAATTTAGACCACCATAACCTATGGTATTGACGGATCCGATCTTCGAAAAAGAGGGTTCCAATAGTGTTCCCGAAAAAATGCGATTTTTTGTTTGCCATATTGTCTTTTTTAAAAACAATAAAAAGGGTGGTAAAAACTAACATCCCTGGGTCCAAGAAATGACAAGAATAATTTCAATGAACTACCAGTTCAAAACAAAATTCAATAAAAATCTTCTCATGTATAATTTATTAAACAAACCAAAAACTTTGAAAAAAAATCAATATCAAACTTATTCCAATAATTCAGAAACATTTATTTTTAAGTTGTGAATGCCAACCCACAATAAATTCTATATACAATTGTCCAATTTTACAATGGAACTGAAAAACTGATGGACGGTCGAGCGAATATTGTATGAAGATAAAACCTTATATTGACCTTTTCGAGTCAGATGAGCTTAAAAGTGGGACAACTGATCTCTATTTTTTTTTATGCAACCTCAATTTCATGTCCGAGAGATGTGTATGTATTTTTTTCTCAAAAATATCTTATTTAATTTGCAAAGGGTTGCCTGATTAGACTGGTATGATGCAGGGGGTTTACTTATCTTAAAATAAGTGAAGTTCAATTTGAACATACTCTATGTGTTTCATTGTAAAACATAGTGACGTTTACCCTTATCAAAGAAGTCGTCCATTCTTTAATTATGTAGCATGTCAATAAAATGCCTTTAGATCTGACAAATAAAATATTTCTAAATATCATGCTTCATTTTATCAAACATTAAAAGAAATGTGAATGATACGGTAACACTCCGAGATGCTAAGTATTCATTCTGAACAGGAAACACAAATATTTGATAATGACATAAAGGGATATTTGACCAGCATCCAGCAGAGATATAGAACATTCAATTGTTTATCACCGAAATTGCTCTTTTGTTGCATAAAAATGCAAAGGCGCATGGATGTGTTTTTGAAATGAAAACTTCTCACAAACCCCTTTACTTTTTCGAAAAAGTTTCTCAGATATCAAAATACATCCGTGAAATTATGGCTCTACACAAAGGATATATACATGTTATAAAAAAAATCATCAGACACACATACTGACAATATTCTGATTATGTTAAAACGAGTTTGCGCCTATTTTCATCTCTTTTCCTAATTTTTAATGACCATAAAAAAGACGAAAAGGTCCCTATTTCTAAGTTTTTATGGGGTTTAGATGTTTGATCAAAATTTTTGACTGAGTGATGTTTAACGCAAAATTCGGTATTATTTCAGCTACGTCGTAGACGGTTGGTAATATTACTTGGATCTAGAACAGTCATATATAAAACTGTATAGCTAGCTACAACTAAAACATATTTCTAAAAAATGAAATCATATTGTAAACAGAAAAGATTTGGCGATGTTTTATAAAAGGGGAATCTTTGATTTCCTGGGAATACGGAAATATCAATAGTAATTAGTAATTAAATTTAGAAAGCACATCAAAATATCGTGATTTTTTTTTTTTTGAACTACCCGTTTCGTATTCATTCAAATGTAATCTTACTCCTTGCATGACGCTATATAAACGGCTGATTGCATATTACGGGAAATAATTTAGAATGATTTTTTTGTCTTTTTTCCTCTGTTCGAATGCCCTTTAAATAAAAAACGCAAAACTGAGTCAAATATGAATATACTTAGTATTAACCCCTCGTCTGGACCGCAGGCTTAAGTCTTGAATAGGGCTTTCAGGAAAATTGNCATTAGCGGATATGGTTTTAAGGATGCAGGATATTGCATTAAGATATAAAGGGATATGGATTATTGATACTCCCCAATGCTCAGACTTCAAAGACTATTGTTCTGGTGCAAGTTTTGTTGTTAAAACATATTGTTGTGTCTATATTAAATGTAAAAAATCAATTGTGAAGGGACCTATAGGAATAATGTGTAAAGAGAAAATGTTTTACTATACAAAATTTTGACGAGATGTCCCATGTAAGGGAGATAACCAATAGAGAGTGAACAAATAAAGCAACTTATGACTGCCACAGTTATCTCCCGTGTAGTCCATAACACGAGAGAACATGCAGTAAACTTGTGTTTCTTGTGATGTTGTTTTCTGGTCGCTGTTAAATTTTATTTAAAAAAATCCCAAACTTGTTAAAAATTCGAGGTAGAAGATTCAAGCTAAACATTAATATGTAAGAATGGTTCGTGCATTCCATCTTGTCGTGTAAATTTACCATGCAACTTGAGGTTGTTCATAAAAAAGTATCGAAATTCTGCATGGTGATAACGAACTATTTCATGATGTTATCAAGGACTTATAAGTCCTTGATGTTATACAGAGATGGGCAGTGGTAGTGATCAATTAAAAATATCTTTTGTAAAGATGCAGTATAATTTTCTTTTAATTAATTGTATATTTGAAGTTTTTGGATTGAATAAAATCTGGTTTCGAACAAGAATACTGCATTTAAACGAATTAAATCACAAATTTCAGGATATATTATTGTTTTAATAAATCACATATTTAACAACCAATAAATTTGAATTAAATGTTTATAAATTACATATTTAAAACTAACATTATCCCTCCAATAAATTATAAGTTTAACATATATTAAATTGAAATTAAATGTCAAGAAACTCCAAATTTAAAAATTTATTATTCCTCAAATAAATTACAGAAATAATCACCAGTAAATTTAGATTAAATGTCGATAAATTACAAATTTAAAAACATATTATTTTATTCTGAAAGTTCTAATTTAATAACGACTAAATCTAAATTAAAGGCACGCAAATTTAAAGTTTAACATCAAAAATTAAATTGACTAAAAATTGAAATTAATATTGAGTAAATCAAACATTAAATTTTCAACTGGAAATTTAATTTTTTTATGAAATTATTTAAACGCATCATTTCGTGCAGCGTCTTAATATACAATAAGAGTGGGGTTCCTGGTGTGCCATTGGCTCACCCCTACCAAAAAGCATAAGGAGTGACCCCAAATCGAGCCTGTCATACGGTGAATACTGAAAGTCATACACCGTTATGAATTTGCAGTGTGCTCTCATACGCTAAATACTTTAATTCATACCGTGACGAAATTACAGTGCGCTGTCATACGCTGAATACTGAAAGTCATAGACCGTTACGAATTTGCCGTGTGCTGTCATACGCTGAATACTGAAAGTCATACCATGACGAAATTACAGTGTGCTGTCATACGCTGAATACTTTAAAGTCATACCGTGACCCCATAACAGTCTGCTGTCATACGCTAAATACTAAAAAGCTCCAATCACAAGGCTATGGACTCTTGTTCCACATATACATACACTCTTGGCTATCAGAGATCTGTGGAGCTAATGCTATATTGCCCCGATATAAGTAGTGCAGCTCACTAAGATGGAACGAGGGGTCTTAGCATGATCCACAAAAATGCATTTTTGGCCGCATAATTCTTGAAAAAATACCTCAAACTTTTATCACAGTTATATAACGTTTTGTAATGAAATTATAACATGTATTTACTCTAAATTACTTCATTCAGCTCATAGGGATTTCAAGATGAAGAACACCGATGAATGCATTGTTCCGTTGCTCGATTTAATCATGTATTTCTAGAGACTTTATCTCAAGCGCATCTGTTAATCGGGGTCCTAAAGGGAGAACCTTGTACGAGGTACGAAAAATAAAAAAAAAAATGCCTGTACGATGTACGAAAATAGCTCTAAAAATCTAAATTAGCTTGTACGTTGTACAGGGCATGTTTTGTACGAATGTACGTGAAATAACAAAGGTCTTGTACGATGTACGAAAAATGATTGATTGATTGATTTATGCTTGTACGAAAAATGAAATTGGTCGTGAACGTAGTATAAAAATAACCCTTTAGCACCCTCTTACTAAGAGAGTCTTTGTCTAGTCCTTTCACATATGACTTCGCATTTTCTTTCCATATTTAAATATTTTACGAAAGGATATAGAGTGAATGAACATGAGACCATAACACATATGTTAACTCCAACTGCAATAATTTAAATGAGCTGTATGACCATTTTGGAAATTTATTCCTCATCAGCAGCACTAGAAACCAAACAAAGGAAGGAAATCTATGATTTGAAAAAAAAAATATAAAATGCATGAAAAGTTATATCTAATGTTTTTCAGTTTTTATCTTTTTTTTTTGAAAGATCGAAGTCATAACGGATCTTTGAAATTTCCATTCGCAGTTTCCGACATGATGTCATACCGGAAATACAATTCGTTTCCTGTCGGAGTGTATGCCATGGTTTCTAATATGTTTAGATTTTCTTCTTCTCTCTTCTCTCTTGTAGGAACTGGAGTCGTTTCCGACTGTCTGAAGTTCTGTGAACTAACTTTCATTCCTCGACACACACAGCAATTGTCCCCTCGACTATGTACATTTAAAAGCTGACTATTTACAGTGTTAAATTATATACATAGGGTCGTTGATCTAGCTGGCAGGACCAACCTCGAGGTTAGCCCTGAATCCCTCAATGGTACCTGCTGTAGCTCACGTGCTGTAGCTGCAGAGGTTGCTAAGATCTGGTAAATGATTCCAGTCTACAATGTTCCTGAGAAAGAAGGAGTTTCTGTAAGTGGTACTGGAGTAATCTGTGCTGCTCTCTTGTTCTGCAGTCACTATTCTGTATATATAGACCCCTGTTGATGTCTACCAGTCTGTTCTGGATCTTGTATAGCTTACAGTTGACTGGTCTTCCTTCTTTGTTCCAGGGTCTGCCAATTGAGGTGGTGTAAGGTGTTCGGGTCGTGTAATCGTTGGTAACATAACGTGCTGCTCTACGTTGTTTACAAACTGGCTTGTCTTTGTTACCAGCAAAGGGTAAACAAACCCGTACAGCAGGAAACGAAAGAATAATTTCAAAATCTGCTCGTATCTGAAAGGAACGATGTGAAAAAAATGTCTGAAAGGAACTTTAGGCGGGAAAGTAAATGAGAAGCGAACTGACTGTCCGAAAATGAGTAATCCGAAGACAATGGCAACATCGCAACATCTTAAAGGAAAGACATCATTTGAATACGGGTATTTTAGATAACACGGTAAGGTTTTTATATATAGAACTGGATTTTCCCATTTTTGTACCCAAGATTATATATCGGAGTGAATATTGGAAATTGAGTCGTGATTGGTTATATGTTAAATATTAATTTATTTTAACTAGACTCAATATTTATGGTTAAGAATCATGAAAGAAATTTTCATTTGCCTTTTATTATTGTAAACAATTGAAGCCATTTATTTTTATTTATTTTTATTTTTTTTAATTGGAATTATCAAGGTCCTTTGTATAATAAAAAAAAACTGTCAATTTATAATCTGCACGTTGGCTAAGACTTATACTTAAATAAATTAGAAATGGTGATATGTAAGATTAACGATATCACTACCTTGGAAAAAGGGGTTCCTTGATGCTTGCAGTCCGGAAGAAAAAAGTAACAAAACAAAAAAATATGAAAAGGGAAAAAACTCATATAAGGAGACATTAGATCCCTTCGGTCCAAATGTAACGAATCAACCCAAGGATGAAACAAACTGTTTGCAAAAGAAAGTAAATTGATATCTGTTGTAACGTTTCAGCCGATAACAAGATACACAGTATTAGGCGAGATCACTCCCTTCGCAAAAAGTTGCTTTGTGTTAAATACAGGGTTAGTTTTATAGTCAGAATCATCTTAGAATATCATTTACCAAAATATCTTTTTGACATCTCACGAAATGTTTTTGAACGAAAGCTTTTAATAACGACGGAAGAAAAATTGAAAAAAGAATAAAGAATATATAAACAAGATATTTCCATAGAACGGCAGATAAGGAGTTTAAATTCATTTTTATTACTTTCGTTTTTTCAATAAATTTGCATATTTTTTGCAATTCTCACACCAATAAAATCAATATTTTTGCGCGCATTTCACCCCTTTCGTGTACACACGGTATTAATGAAATACATGGTTGAAACGACTCACTTCGGATATTTATCGTAAATTCAGTTATTCCATGTACAGCGTGTATGATTGTAATGAATCATTTCAAGCGTGTATAAATGCAATGAGTCGTTTGAAGTGTGTAATTCATTCCGTTTTTCGATCGCTCAACTCGCTTGTACATTCTGTTCATGTTGTAATGTTGAGCGTTCAACCAATTGTTCTGTAACGAATTTACAGGGTGCTATCATATGCTGAACACTTAAATTCATACCATGACGTGTCATCTCGTTGGAGGGGGTTCACTTGGAATATATGATAACATAGGGATGAACCGCTGGAAGAGGTACATTTTTTTTTTCTATCTATATTATATGATAAGGGTAATAAATTGCGATGAAAATATGTGATAAGGATGGGAAATGTCGGATGAGATTTTCTGATAAGGTCAACATGTTGCATCGAAATCAGAAACCAATATGAATTTGACATAACTACATTAACAAGGCATCGAACAGCGTTTAGTTCACTACTTTTTGATTGAAAATAAAGAATTTACTGTCTTTATCCAAATATATATGACAAGGTATACTTGTCTACATCATGTGTGATTAGGTTTACTTTCCTGCTGAAATATACATTTTTGAGATTCTTAATATACAATAAGGGTGGGGTTCCTGGTGTGCCATTGGCTCACCCCTACCAAAACGCATATGGAGTGACCCCCGATCGAGCCTGTCATTCGCTGTATACTGAAAGTCATACACCGTTATGAATTTGCAGTGTGCTATCATACGCTAAATACTTTAAGTCATACCGTGACGAAATTACAGTGCGCTGTCATCCGCTGAATACTGAAAGTCATAGACCGTTACGAATTTGCAGTTTGCTGTCATACGCTGAATACTGAAAGTCATACCGTGACGAAATTACAGTTCTCTGTCATACGTTGAATACTGAAAGTCATAGACCGTTACGATTTGCAGTGTGCTGTCATACGCTGAATACTGAAAGTCACAGACCGTTACGAATTTACAGTGTGCTGTCATACGCTGAATACTTTAAAGTCATACCGTGACGACATTACTGTCTAATGTCATACGCTGAATACTAAAAGGCTCCAGTCACAAGGTTATGGACCCTTGTTCCACATATACATACACTCTAGGCTATCAGAGATCTGTGGAGCTAATGCTATATTGCCCCGATATAATTAGTGCAGCTCGCTAAGATTGAACGAGGGGTCTAAGCATGATCCATGAAATGGCATTTTCTGGTGGCATAATTCTTAAAAAATATACCTCAAGCCTTTATCACAGTTATATAACTTTTTGTAATTAAATTTTAACATGTAGGTACTCTAAATTACTTCATTCACCTCATAGGGATTTTCAAGATGAAGAACACCAATAAATGCATTGTTACGTTGCTCGATTTAATCATGTATTTTTAGAGACCTTATCTCAAGCGCATCTGTTAATCGGGGTCCTAAAGGGAGAACCTTGTACGAGGTACGAACAATAAAAAAAATGCCTGTACGATGTACGAAAATAGCTCTAAAAATCTAAATTAGCTTGTACGTTGTACAGGGCATGTTTTGTACGAATGTACGTGAAATAACAAAGGTCTTGTACGATGTACGCAAAATGGTTGATTGATTGATTTATGCTTGTACGAAAAATGAAATTGGTCGTGAACGTAGTATAAAAATAACCCTTTAGCACCCTCTTACTAAGAGAGTCTTTGTCTAGTCCTTTAACATATGACTTCGCATTTTCTTTCCATATTTAAATATTTTACGAAAGGATATAGAGTGAATGAACATGAGACCATAACACATATGTTAACTCCAACTGCAATAATTTAAATGAGCTGTATGGCCATTTCGAAAATTTATTCCTTATCAGCAGCACTAGAACCCAAACAAAGGAAGGAAATCCATAATTTCAAAAAATGTTTAAAATGCATGAGAAGTTATATCTGATGTTTTTATTTTTTATCTTTTTTTTTGAAAGATCACAGTCATAGCGGATCTTTAAAATTTCCATTCGCAGTTTCCGACATGATGTCATATCGGAAATAAAATTCGTTTCCTGTCGGAGTGTATGCCATGGTTTCAAATATTTTTAGATTTTCTTCTTCTCTCTTCTTTCTTGGAGGAACTGGAGTCGTTTCCGACTGTCTGAAGTTCTGTGGACTAACTTGCATTCCCAGACACACACAGCAATTGTCCCCCCGACTATGTACATTTAAAAGCTGACTATTTACAGTCTTACATTATATACATAGGTTCGTTGATCTAGCTGGCAGGACCAACCGCAAGGTTAGCCCTGAATTCCTCAATGGTACCTGCTGTAGCTCTCGTGCTGTAGCTGCAGTGGTTGCTAAGATCTGGTTAATGATTCCAGTCTACAATGTTCCTGAGGAAGAAGGAGTTTCTGTAAGTGGTACTGGAATAATCTGTGCTGCTCTCTTGTTCTGCAGTCACTGTTCTGTATATATCGACCCCTGTCGATGTCTACCAGGCTGTTCTGGATCTTGCATAGCTTACAGTTTACTGGTCTTCCTTCTTTGTTCCAGGGTCTGCCAATTGAGGTGGTGTCAGGTGTTCCTTTCGTGTAATCGTTGGTAACATAACGTGCTCCTCTACGTTGTTTACAAACTGGCTTGTCTTTGTTACCAACAAAGGGTCAACAAACCCGTACAGCAGGAAAAGAAAGAATAATTTCAAAATCTGCTCGTATCTGAAAGGAGCGATGTGAAAAAAATGTCTGAAAGGAATTTTAGGCGGGAAAGTAAATGAGAAGCGGACTGACTGTCCGAAAAAGAGTAATCCGAAGACAATATCAACATCGCAACATCTTAAAACAAAGACATCATTTGAATACGGGTATTTCAGTTAACAAGGTAAGGTTTTTATATATAGAACTGGATTTTCCCTTTTGTGTACCCAAGATTATATAACGGAGTGGATATTGGAAATTGAGTCGTGATTGGTTAGTATATGTTAAATATTATTTTTTTTTTTAACTAGACTCATTATCTACGCTTAAGAAACACGAAAGAAATTTTCATGTGCCTTTAATATTGAAAACAATTGAAACAATTTATTTTTATTTATTTTTATTTTCTTGAAATTGGAATTATCAAGGTCTTTGGTTTAATGAAAAAAAAAAAACAAAAAAACTGTCATTTATAATCTGCACGTTGGCTAAGATTTATACTTAAAAAAATTAAAAAAGTTGATATGTTACATTAAGGATATCACTTCTTTGGAAAAAAGGGTTCCCTGATGCTTGCAGTTCGGATGAAAAAAGTAACAAAACAAAAAATTCGAAAAGGGAAATAACTCATATAAGGAGTCATTAGATCCCTTCGGTCAAAATGTAACGGATCATCACAAGGATGAAACAAACTGTTTGCAAAAGAAAGTAAATTGATATCTCTTGTAACGGTTTCAGAGGACATCCGATAACAAGATAAACAGTATTAGGCGAGATCACTCCCTTCGCAAAAAGTTGCTTTGTGTTAAATACAGGGTCAGTTTTAAAGGCAGATTCACCTTAGCATATCATTTACCAAAACATCTTTTTGACATCCCACGAAATGTTTTTGAACGAAAGCTTTTAAAACGACGGAAGAAAATTTGAAAAAAAGAATAAACAATATATAAACAAGATATTTCCATGGAACGACAGATAAAGAGTTTAAATTCATTTTTATAAGTTTCGTTTTTTCAACAAATTTGCATTTTTTTGCAATTCTCACACCAATAAAATATATTTTTGCGTGCATTTCACTCCTTTCGTGTACACACGATATGAATGAAATGCATGGTTGAAACGACTCACTTTGGTCATTTCTCGTAAATTCAGTTATTCCACGTAAAGCGTGTATGATTGTAATGAATCATTTGAAGCATGTATAAATGCAATGAGTCGTTTGAAGTGTGTTCTTCATTCCGTTTTTCGTTCGCTCAACTCGCTTGTACATTCTGTTCATGTTGTAATGTTGAGCGTTTAACCAATTGTTCTGTAACGAATTTACCGGATGCTATCATACGCTAAACACTTAAGGTGGCTCATACTGAATTCGATTGTGCAACTTATACTGTGACGTAATTCAATACACAACTCCGACAGCGATATAAATATTGGGGACAATCTCAAAGGCTGAAATAATTAGGCCGTAATCCTTTGCACGTTTGTCAGATTTCCTGTTTTATTTTTAGACACAGGTGTTCCAAAATAGATTTTACATTTCGCCGATCTGTTTTTTTTATAATTTTTATCGGTAGGGATTAACAATATAACAAAAAGAGAAGCGTCTAACTAAAGATAAACAACAACACGTGGACATGTCAATACTAGAAATCAAATCCCCTTCTCAATAGAATTTACCGGAATTCAATGTCCTATCAATATGAATTCTTAAAATAGCAATCGTACGGTCACTTTCTGTTGATCAGCAACTGCTCAACTTTGAAGTTTCTGGTTGTTGGTGTTGTTAGCAGAATTACACTTTTTGTTACATTGTAAAAAAAATCTACTTTATGATCAGATCTTGTCAACCTATCATCATATGCTAAAAATTTTATCACACTATCTCCATTATTTATTTAGCCATTTCATATATGTACATGTGTATGTTGAATGTATTGTTTATCTGCTATGTAATCAAGTATTTCTTTTTCTTTTTATGTATATTCTCATGTAGCCCTATGTGGGCCAATGATTTGGTTAATAAAAATATGTTCTATGTTCTATCAGAAGATGCTAACAGGTTCACTGAAAATGAGAAAATTAAATTTTTGCTTTGCCCATCAACACCAATGAAAGCAAGTAGTCCTTTATAAAACAGTCACTAGAAATGAGGACAGGGAACTCGTAGCTCTGTTATTTTTTTTTTACTTGTTTGTTTTAGTTATATTTGTAAAATTTGTTTATGTGACAATGAAATAATTGATTTGATTTTATTATTATCGGTCCGGTTTTTATAGATTTATCAGTTTTATGTCCAGTTAATTATCGGTCCAGTTTTTATTGACCAGCAGCATTTAAGAACGACAACAAATGTATATCACCTCAAAATAGCCATAAGCAGATCCAGAGAACCGGCGGACTTTCGAAAAAAAAATGTGGCCGGCGTTCCCATGGAATTCTAAAAAAGGGGGTTTCCATGCAATTTTTACAGATTTTTTGTCAGTTTCTCCCAAATTTTGCATGAAATGTAAATTTTGTTTTCCAGAAACATTAAGGGACTCTACCTCCCTCTGGATCAGCCAATGCAGAAGGGCCTTTTTTTATCCACGTTGATAGTACGCCCTTTTGGTAAGCCCGCTTTTGAATGTCGTTCACAATGCAGCAGCTGATCTAGAGAGGGTTCCCGGCATTTTTATCCATTATTTTAATCCCAAAAATGCTCAGATTATAATGGATAATCTATGAAAAGTGATAGTCCAGTAGCTCCATTTATGATACTGTCTGAATCCAACAGCACTAATGAAAATTGACTAATTGGCAAAACATCGACTTGAGTCGACATATTTTTGAAAGGATGAACTTTTTGAGAAAAAAAATGTATGGTTGTTCCATGGAGCACAAATGTCGACTGCGCTATAGATACTGAAAAATAAAGAAAAACCGAATGCATTGTGCGCATTTCAAGTGCAATCCATACCAAAGCTAGTTGGTGTAGTAGGGGTTAAGATTAATAGAGGCTTACACTTAAAACTCAAAGTTGCTAGAATGGCAAAGTCCAAAAAAGCTTGAAAATCTAGCAAAAGGAAAATCAAAATGCGTGGTGCGCATCATCATATACTCTTACATCCCTGCAAATGAATGGTTTAGGACACCGAGGAGTTGCGGATACTGGGGATACCCTCAAGACTTAAATAAGCTAAAATGACAAAGTCAAAAAAGCTTGAAAATCTGAAGAGAGAAAAAAAAAGAAAGAAAAACAAAATGCATGATGCAAATCTACCCTATTTACTAAAGAAATCATGCAAGTTTGGTTGAAAAGATGCAAATCTACACTATACTAAAAGTTTGGTTGAAAAGTACAAAGCTGTTTTGGAGGAAATGCGAATAATGCCAGACAAATCGAAAAGTCCAGATACCTTGCAGGTCAGGCAAAAAAGCAGCCAGACCAAAGACAAATTTACAAGACCTAAAGTTTCATGGCATATAGAAAATGTCAATTTTTCAACCGACAATCGATCCTGTTGACTGACCGACTCAAGTTTTGTCGATTTGTCAGACACTTTTTCATATATCTGGCGCTAAAAAAAAAATTGGGCCATACAGATGAACTTGCATAGGGATGCAAGGCGAATGACAGTTGTGTAGCGACACAATAAAAGGGTGTCATCCAATTTAACACGTTTTTGATTGCCATTGGAAAAGGGAATGCATCTCGGGATGCACCCGGTTAGTTATCTAGCCAGTCTCAGTACACAATATCCCATACCTCCAACCCCCCTCCCCCCAAAAAAAAATTGACCCCCTAAAAAACCCTCAAAAGACCTAAAAATGACATAAGTTTTATCGAAAAAAGCAAAAACAGCACAAAAAACCCTATATTTTTTGACCCTCAAAAAAAAAAAAAAAAAAATAGACACAAAAACACCCCCCCAAAATAGTTACACAGAAAAGGTGAAAAAAATTTTTTGACCCCCTCCAACCCCCTACAAAAAAAAATAAAAAGCTGGAAGTTCAGCGAAGTAGAAAAAGTTACAAGAAAAAACCTAAAGAGTACCCCAATAAATGTGTTTATTACTTCTACTAAAAAAGCAATTAATTTACTTGGTTAACCAATATCGACTATTTCTTAGCAACAATCTAACATCGTATTGGTTACAACACTTTATTCAAAGAATGCTTCATTAAAAATTTAAATGACAAACTAAGCGTATTTTGTAGTAGCTATTGATTTAAGACTATTAAAATTAATTGGAAAAGTGTTCTTTCAACCGATGCCAATGTGTAATTTCATTTCATTTAAACGTAAGAAAGATGGCTTCAATCAATGAAATTTTACAGTATATTATACCAATAAGTATAGAAGGAGTCAGATAATTTGAAAATCTTGATGATCGTATTCAGATTAAAAGTGTGGATATTAATTTAGATAATGAAAAACGTTCAAAAAAGGTATGTCAATTAATTTTATTTTTTTAAATATTCCCTTGCAGCAGCATATAATAAACCAACAACTAAAACAAGTAAAGCCCATAAATTATTTGCAACCAATTTACTACGTCTTTTGTTGCGTTTAACAACCAAGACACAATTGCACCGATAATTCCTGGCAATGCAGCTGCTAATTTTTTTGCTAGATTAGCTAATAGTTTTCCAAGATTTTTTAATTGCTTTTTTATCCAATCTTTTGCATCTGTTTTATTTGTAGGGAGGGGTGTAGGACTACTTCCACTACCAGAAGGGATAATTGTCTCAACAATAACACCTATAATCATCCCAAAAGCAGTTAAAATACTAGCTATTGTTATTCCTTGTTCTCTAAATAATGTTCTAATTCTTTCCCTTAATGTTGTGTCTTCGTTTAATATTTTATGTATTGTCTGTTTAATTCTATCTACCTGCTTACGTAGTATATATCTATTATTATTAATTGCCTCCAGTCTTCCACTTCTTTCAATTTCCAAATCTATTATTTCTTTTCTTATTTTATTTATTTGATATTCATCTGTTTTCTTTAGCTTGTTCTAATTTATTTTTTTTATATTTTATTTCATTATCTATTTCATCCAATTTTGCTATATTATTTGCAAGCGCTTTTTTCATATCAGTAAATTCTTTTGGTAAACCAACAATCTCTCTCCAGGGTAAATTAAATCGTCTTTCTGCTTCTCTCTTAAATGTTTCATCATCAATAATTGATGTTACTACTTTTTTCACAGATGTTTCTGCATTACTTGCTGTTTCTAAAAGTTTTTCTGCTTCTTGTTGGGAAGTTACATTGTTTGAAGAAATATTTATATTACCCATTTCATTTTCTGCATTTTGTAAAGCTTTAGTAGTTTTTGATTTAGGTTTAGAAGATGTATAATCACTTAAATGTAACAAAGCTCTAATTGCCTTTGTTCCACCCCGGCCAATTCTTTGTTTTAAAGTACCAAGAGAAATAAAACCAGTTCCTTTATCAGAATTAAGCTTAATATTTCTATCACCAACCTTTAAATAAAGTATTTCTAAATATTCATCAGTTTTGAATTTTGAATAATCAGGCTGTAAATCCGGTATATATCCTTCATTTTTTTCTATTTGTTTGTAAAATTGTTTAACAAATGATTTTATTTGTGCTGATTTTAAAGTTTTTTTTTTGTTTTAGTATCACTACCGGCGTTATTAATAGTATCTAAACGATTCTGCCTAGTTCTCTCCAATTCATTATCTTGAAAATAAGTTTCTTCTTCATTATCATCATCATACTCATCTGTCTACCAAAATCCTTCATTTCAATTTCTCCTCCTTCGGCCATTGTTTAATTAAAAATTTTATTCATATTTTGGTGGAGGGTCGTTTACTATAGTAATTTTAATTTTGTTAAAGAAAATTATAAATTTTCCATTTTTTTTAAATTTCATTTCTTACTCTTGCTTCTGTTTCTTCAATCAATTTTTTTTCTTTCCCTGTCATTTAATACTGTTTGTGTTTGTTTTGTTCGTATAATTTCTTTCATTTCATTATATTTTTTCTAATTCATTTAAAATTAATTTAAATTCATTTTCATTTATTTGTCCGTCGGTTAAAGATTTTGAAATTAAATTTTTTATACTGTTTAATTTACATTCTGCCATGGTTTTAATTTTATAATGTTTTTGTGCTTTTGTTGTAAGTTTACGTCTAACAACTTTAACTAAACCACCCAAACTGCCACATACAACAGCTGCAATTTGTATTGGAAGTAAGGGGGCATTGCAATTCCTACGCCTGCTAAAATAACAGAAGCTGAAATAAGACTTGTATCAACTCCGTCAGTAGCATTTATTCCACGCTTATATTTCTTGTATAATGATTTACGTTTATCTCTCTCATTTATTAACGTTTTTTCTATTTCTGTTATTTTTTGTAGTCTATAATTTTGTCCGTCTTCTATAGGTAATTCAGGGTATAAATCTGGGGCTGTTGGTTGCTTCATTTTTAAGGGTATTTTTTAATTTTTTTTATAATTTACATTTTTAAAATTTTTCAAAAAAACTTTTTAGAGTTGTAAAAAAAATTAAATTTCCCTCCAACATTCCTTAAATTCCGGTTTCTACCCGTGTAGAATGTATATTCAAGGTTGGGGGAAGACAACTCATATCATATTGATTTTCCAATATTTATTGGAAAAATATATTAACAACCGGGTAAATAAACATGTAAAGTTAACGTTGATACAAAAGCTTCGCTAGCCTAATCAATTACCCAATAACCAGTAGGTTAATCTGTCTTTAATATTAATTTTCGATGTTTTTTTTTCAATTCTTCTTTTATTCTTGGTCTTTCTTCTAAAGTGGGAATAACATCATGTGCTCTTAAACATTTATCGAAACTGTCTCTGTCTTGTGTGTAGAACATGCACAACCATTTTGTTTGTTCTCTTAAATCTTTAAGCACAGAATTATATCTCTGTGAAATTACCCATACTGATTGTTTAGCATGTCTCCCTGAAAACGCAAGTTCAGACAGCATATCTTTTTTCTTTGTTAATTGTTTTGTTGCGCTACAATCATCTATAATGTATAGTGTTGGATGCCCGGCGTATTTCTTAAAAAATATTCTTAATAGTTCTTGTAATTTTTCTTTTCCATTATTAAGGATAGGATTAAGAATTATTAATTTTTTTGTTTTTGGTTTTTTAACATCACCAATCCACTTACGATTTTTGTATGCCTCGTTCCATTGAATAGTTGGACAAAGTATAACAATATAATTAAACACTTGAAGATATTCTGTTTCTTATAAATCAAGAACCAATTCTGTTTTTCCACAGTCGGTCTGACCACAAATAATGGCGCAATGAGGGTATTTTGGTAACTCCATTTTTAAGGAAACTGAAGTTGTTTACTTTATAAATAAAATAAAAATAAAAAAAATTAAAGGGTAGTACTTAATATTTTACTGCTTTAAATCTTCCATCTTCAAAATTAATTTGTGCATCTTGTATGACAAAAAGATAAACATTTATCGGTTTATCAGCTCCTTCTTTTTTCGTTTTTTGAATGGTAATACCTTCAGAGGCATTTTCGATTCTTCTACCTGAACCATGTAGTAAATTATCATCTGTCAAACGTAAATCTAACCATAAAGCATAATTAGTTGTTAAGTATTTTCTAATGTAGTATAGGATAAATTTAAATTTTTTGCGGGTATATTTGTTTCTTTATCTCGTTTTGAATTTAAAGCAAAGAATCTATTTATTTCATCCCATTGTTGATAAGCTTTCATTCCCTGACTATATAATTGATTTGGAACACCTTCTATTGTCATTTCCACTTTTGTTATATTTGGGTTATAATAAGTCTCTGTACTTGTTCATTCGGGGTCTTCGAATAACATTAAAATTCCTTTCATACTCCTGGCTGGAACATTTAAATTAATTTTCCACAATGTATCTTTTTTGTTTTTGGTTATTGTTCTATGTCTTAATATTCTGTCATATAATACAACCATCTTACCATCAACTTGTTGTTTTATTTGTCTTGCTAATTTTTCATCAGAAACCATATCAAATTCTAAACAAATGTTTTTTATTTTATAACTTGCAGATGAATCTGTTGATGTGATGACATTTCTATAACTATTAAATGTAAGTTCATATTCAAGTCTATCGCCAAGACCTGACTGATAAAAAGGCATATGTGTTTCTAATAGTTCAAAGTCAAGTGGAATACAAAATCTTGAACCATAGGCTGTTGCGATTGCTTGGTCTCCTGTATTTGTTGTTGCATCATTTGCTCCAACTCTATGTTTTAACATATTTGCTGTACCAATACCTTGATATGCCATATTTTCACGTTCAGTTGTAGATTTCCACAAATCAACATAACAATGATAAATATCGCTATCATCGATAGTTATAATTTCGTTACCACTTATACGAATTTCTGTTTTTTTAATTATTGCTCTTCCTATATTTTGATATATAGTTGCATTGTCATCTGTAGATTTGAGTTCTATTTCGAAAGCTAATCTGGTTGTTCCGGGCACAATAACATCATTACTATTTATATTAGGAAATCTCACTAATAACTGTTGCTCTTGATCAATTGTTGAAGGATTGTTAGTTATTACGACACTTTGACGAATACCTTTCACACCAAATTGTTCTCTTAATTTTCTGTAAGGATTTAATTTTTCTCCGTAAGCCGACATTTTTAAAGGATAAAAATATAGTTTATAAAAATAATTCAATTACCGCTGATACTACAGTATTGATACATAAAGGACTATCAATCTTACTCATAAAACTTATTCTATCTCCAGCCTTAACATATAAAGGTTTTTCAAAGTTTTTATATTTATGATATTCATAAACAGAATCATCCAATTCTATTCCATCATTAGTTAATTTATCATTAACACTCACCATGACAGTTAAACCATCTTTTCCTGTTTTTAGACTTATTAAACTAATACCTAATATTTGACCTGGATAGTTCATTACAAAATCACTTCCACCAGTACCAAAATTAAACATTTGATTAAACTTTAATGGTCCATTAATACCAGCGAATATACATATTGTGTTTCTGTCTGGTATATTTATAATTTTGTTATATAATAAATTATTATTAATTTCCATTACTTGAAGCTCGTTCCTCATTTTTAATATTTCCGATGCATCTACGTGCTTTTTTTTAACTCCAAATATACTCATTTTTAATAGTTAAATTTTTAGCTAAGCGGTACCCTTAAATAATTTCTAAAACACATTTAATTGGAAAACTATTTCTTATTATTTTATTATTATCATCTCTTATTTCTAATTTTAATTCATGTATATCACCATTTACTAAACGCTTATATTCGGGATGCTCGAATCTCGCTGTTATAACATCTCCAAACTCTTTGTTTTCAACTGGAATAACAGCCAATAATGTACTCGGCATACCATCAAGATAATTATTGGAAGTGCTTACTTGGTCTAAATGTACATTCAATGATTTATATATAGCAAAATCTATGGGTCTGTTTCCATAATGTTTTTCATTAGGTGTGAATATTTTTGTTTTACTAAATCCTAACATATACCTTAAACTTTTACTTATCTTTAATTCAACAGGAGTAGTTAATAAAGCAATACCATTTGTTTCATTTACGGACAATTCAATATTTTCTTTTATAAATAAATCCGCTATTTGTTTAAAACTATAATAACCATCTATAAGTTTTATGGGTCCCTCCCCAGTCTTTTTTATATGTTCATCTGAAATATTATGCCAACCTACGCAATATGTTATAGATTTTAAACCTATACGTTTATTCCCATCTCTGTTATCAATGTTAGTAAGTAATTGTATTGTTTCATCAATTTTTGAAATAGTATGATACATTTTTTAGGGTAAAAAATGAATAAAAAATTTAAATATAATCCTAATGCATCGTATAATCCTTACACTAAATATTCTGAAAAAGATATAATCCTTGTTAATCAATTAATATTTGTAAATCAAAAAGAAAATTTTGAACAACTTTTCCCGATTTATTTCAAAAATATCAAAACCCACCATTACACACCAACGAACCATGGAATACATGGATGCATTCTTCGTTTGATTGGTGGCAATGTCAATTAAACTTTGCAGTCTGGTGTGCAAGTACAGGATGTGGTGTTTCTTATGATGATCATATAAAAAACACTTCAAATTTAACCCAATCGGTTTATATGTTTCATTTATATTATTGTATTGCTAGAATCTTAAAAGAACTAAATCACCTTTACCAACTGATTCTTCTTTCTGTTATTTCAAAAATCCCTATGATAAAGCTGCATATCAAAAAATATGTAATGAATTTTAAATTTCTCCTCATACAGATTGGAGACAAAAATTAGAAACATCTTGTCATGGTTTAGGAAGTTTTACCGAATACTATAAACCGAGTGCTGAATATAGAATGAATCATTCTCAGAATGGACCATTATTAAATAAAAACGATTCTATTAAGCATACAATAGATATAAATATGGCTTGGACAACATTTATACTAGACAAATCAGAAGGTTTTACAAAAGTAGGTATTGAACGTATTAATGAAAGTATTAGAACGTTTGTATGGGCTTTATTAGGAGCACAATCTCAAACACGTGTAGATATACTAAAAATAGGTACAGGATTTGATGCTCAAAAACAATTCTTAGCAAACGTTCAAGATGCTATTAATAGTCCCATAGATTTACCCTCTCAGATATCTTATTATGAACGAGTATTAAAATTCGCTCGGAGTAAAGTTAATTATGTCTATGGTATTCGGTTATACATGTCCCCAAGTGATATGAGATTACAAATTGGAACAATTGTTGGTTATAACAACAAAATTGTAATCGCAACAAAAGATCAAAAACTAGGCTTTAACGAGGATATAAATAATAAACATTTTTCTCATTCTTTAGATAAATTAGATGGAACAAAAACAAAAAAATCTTTACCAGAACTTGTTCATGATATTTCAAAACCTTCTATTAAATTTGTTCAAGATAAACCGAATATAGAACATGAAGAAAATAAACAAGCAATAATATTTGGAAGTGTTGTATTAGGTATGATAGGAATAATCATTTATAAGATTTATTAATTAAATTTTATTTCTTTAAAAATGAAAAGAGAAGAATTTGAAAAATTGTTAAAAAAACAAAAAGATCACAATATACAAAAATGGACCGACTTAGAAATTGATAAAATTTACAAAATTACTGATTATAAATATGTTAATACAAGTTTTGGTAAGAGTGTAATTTTATCTGTCGAAAATAATGGTGAATTTTGGTGTTCTTCTCATCTAGCTGAAAAAATAGAAAACGAAGATACCCCTTTTTATGTAAGACCACTCGGTTTGAAAAAATGTAAAAATAAAAAAAAATAAATAAATATCATGCTTATGATTTAGTATTTCCAAAATAAGAAAAAAAAAAAAAAAAAAAATGCTTAAGAATTGCTTTAAATAATGCTTAAGTAATGTTTAAGAATTGCTTAAATAATGCTTAAGTAATGCTTAAGTTATAAAGCAAAAAAATAGCAATAAAAAGCAATGTTATTAGAAATACTAACAATTATAACAAATACTGCAGTTTTGTCATTAGTTGGTTATTTTGTATTTAGTTTTTTTAAACTTAAAAATAAAATATATAAAATGAGCACTGAAGAATTTTTAAGAGATGATAATATTGAAAACATAGATTTTGATTCGAACGAAGTGAGCAGTTCCCTTTTAGAAAAAAAAAACGTGAAAGATTATCAGCAGTTGTTGCTGGTGGAGGTAGTAAGCAATATCTGGGTAAAGAATTACAATTGTCTGAAATTGATACACTGACACCAGAACAAATACATAAATTATATTGTAAATATGAAGCAAGATTAGGGGCTAGTATGACCAAGACATTAGGAAACTCTTTTATTAACTTATATGTCATGGGTGTATCAAAATATTTCAACGTTTTTAATCCACCAAATTTAATGCAAGACTTAGGGGAAGATCCTTTTATCAATCACGCTTTAACTAATGTATGTTGTGAACTGTACTATAGATATGGGATGTATCTTGCCCCTTTTACCGCAATTTTAACAACAGCAAGACATATTGATTTCCAAAAAAAAAAGACGAAAATAATGACATAATAATGACGAGTGAAAATGAAAATAAAGAAGAAAACAAAAAAGAAAACAAAGAAGAAATAAAAGAAGAATCTAGCGAGCAAAGCGAACGGTCTCCTCCTAAAAAACCTCAACAAAAAAATCCAAAACGAGTAGCCGCTGGTAAGAAAGGTGTAGAAGCAAGAAAGCTAAAAAATGAATTATAAAGAAAAGAAGCAGAAAAATTAAAAAAAGAAAACATAGAATTAAAACAAGCTGGTGAGATTCAAATAACAAAAGATAGAGAAACCAAGGATTCTTTTCATCATCAATGTCCAACAAACGGATACAATTTGAACAAAAATTACATACCATTATGTTTATCAATTGTAGTTATTGGATTAGGATTGTTTTTTTATAACCAAAGCGATATACCAGAAAAAATGATTAGAGAAATTATGTTAGGTAAAGAAAAACCAAGCGAACAAATCCCTTTAAAAAATCCAGAAAAAGAAATTGACCCGTTTGAAATTAACTAATTTTATTTTTTTAAAATGGGAAAAATAAAAAAAATAGATACAATTATAGACGTGTTAATTTTTTCAGCGTTATCTTTAGGAACTATAAATAGTTTTTTAATGTTATGTGAATTATATAAAAAAGAAATAAAAGAAGAATTGAAAAAAGAAATAGAAGAAAAAATAAAAAATGATAAATTTGAAAAAGAAATAGAAGAATTAAAAAATAAAAAAAATAAAAAAATAAAAAAATAAATATATAAAAATGGCAACAACAAAAGACGGAAAACAAATAGCAAATATGTTATATCATGCTGGAGTGGAAACATTGTTAACAGTTGGATATTCAGAAATAGGTAAAAAAGTATTTAGAAGGTCAGCACCAAAAGTAGATTTTAACATGAATGATATTTTTATGTTATCCATTGATATACTGCTTGCAATGGCAACAAAAGATATGTTGATAAAGCAAGGCATTATACCTGCTGATATAATGAAATAAAATTTATTTTCTTAAAAATGGCAAGTGCTTTAGTAATGATGTTAGGAGGAGCAATGACGAACGCTTTGGCATTTTCTGGTAGTAATTATTTATTTTCACATATGGGTAGTGATGCAAATGAAGAAAAAATAAGACACGATAAAGCAATAGAAAAATTAGAAAAAGAAACAGAAAAATGGAATAAAAGAAGAATTCAAAGATTAGATTATATTAATGAACAATTAAAAAAAGAAAATCATGCTGTTCAAACTTATGAAGATGTTGATCAGGCAATGAGAGAATATTATAATGTTACTGGTAGACAAATAAATATACCTTATAATTCAGATTTGGATCTTAAACCAGAATTAAGTGATTTTTATACACCATCAGAAGAACAGAAAAAAAGAGAAATTGTATTTGTTGTAGGTGGTATGGCATTAACTGGTTTAATCGCTTGGAAATTAAAATAAGATTTATTTTATCTAAAATAAAATTATGTTTTTTTTCTAATAAATTAAATTAAATTTCAGGACATGTTTTTTCGAAAACATATTTAAAAACTTTATCTGGTCTTATAAAAGCATCCCAAACAGGAGGAAACTTAGATAACTTTTTACCTTCGAACTTTTTCATTATTTTCATTTGTTTCGATGTCAAAGGACACTCTCCATCATCTCTTAAACAACATATCTGATAATCTGATAACATTATTCTTCCTAATATAACTTTAGCATCCGGATCATCTTTCTCGGTATAAGCTTCAATCATTTTTTAAATAAAAATCTGAATTAAACCGATTAATATCCATAAGGAAAACTCCTAATTAGATTTTCATTTTCTTTAAAAACCATTCTTTTATCAAACATATAATCATAAGCTTTAACTTGTTTAACTGTTTTAAGTTTATGATCTTTTCCTATTTTTATGTTGTCATATTTTACAGTTTCATATATTTCATTTTCATCAGTAACTATTTTTATTTTTTATCAAATGTAATCTTTTCTTCTACTTCAGCATTTAATCTAAAACCTTTACAACAGCTAACTAGTTTTTCTGTATCTAATTTCATAGAATAATCTTTTGGACCAGCAGATATAAATTGTTTTATAAGATTAGCATTATGTTTTGAAACAATTTCATCTGTTAAATCTCCTAATTTATTTCCCATCATACTTTCTATCTTTTTACAAGCTTCAGAACCATCATCGTTGTAAATACAAGAATCTGTATCCATGTATAAAACTCTTTCTTGTAGAATATCCAATAGTTCATATAATTTTAGTCTAGCATGTGCTGTTGTAAACAAAGCTATATAAACATTTACACTTGGATTAGGTTTAGAATATTCTTCTTTATTTTTATATTCAGTTAATACAATATCTTCATCTAATATCATAGTACTTATATCTTTATATTTTTCATTGACTACTATTTTAGTTAAATGTTCCAAATTAAAACAATATTCTTTTTGTGTAAAATTATCTCTCATACCAAAATGCCCCCATAAATTATTTAAACATATTTTAGCTGTAAATCTTAATCCTGAATTGTATTTAACTTTGTCAATATCTAGATCATAAGCGGTATTATCTATAATATATTGTATTTTTGTTTTACATTCTTTATCGTTTTTACAATCAGTTTTACAATATTTAAGATCACATTTGCATCCTGAAGCTTCTTGTTTATATTTCATAAAAGTATCTACATAAAGTTTAAATATATCTGTAGATGTTTTTTCAAAATGTTCTAGTTCATATATTTTTTGCAATTGATAACCTTTTTCTATTGCTTTATCTATTTCTATTGTAGACCATGTACCTACTATAACTCTTTCCTCATCAGAATGTATACATTTTTCATTTTTAATATTTTTACATTCTTTACAATGTTTAATGACATGTGTTTTATCATATTTAGTTAAGGTAGGATCATTTATGTGTGTACATTTAACAGATATTTTATTCATACATGTTCTACACAAACCAAAAAGTAATTTATGGGTATTATCACTAGTTAATTGTTTATATGGTAAAACAGGATGATATAATTTTTTAGGAGGTAATATTTTACATTTCATTATTCCAAAATAGTTATTTTTGATATAATCATCCACAGAAATATTTGTATATGTAACAGGATGCCCTATTGGATATTTACAATATTTATTTACCTTAGGATATAGTGAACAAAAATCTACATATTTACCTTTTAAATCAGGAAGATTATTGAACAATTGAATAGTTTCTGTTCTTCCTCCATAAAATGCATCTCTTTTATCAATAGGTTTTAAATATGGATCAACTTCAGGATATTTTTGTTGATCAAACTCACATTCCGATATTGTGTGAATTTTTACATTTGATTTAAAATAATCTTTAATAATTTTAAGTCTCTCTTTAGTTTGGTCATATAACTCTTTCATAGTTTTTTTGTTTCTGTCCTTTTTACATATTTCTTCAGGACTATAACATTTTTGGCATCCATGCCAATAACATCCAAAAAATTCATAAATATTATACATTTTATTTTCTCTATCATAATAATAACCGTCAACTTTAAAGCATTTATTATTAATGAATAATTTCTTTTCACCTCCTCTTTTAGCATGTTGAATCATTATATTTTATTCTAAAGAAATATACTCTAACCATTGTATTGATTTTTGTGAATGTACTTCTTTAATTGTCATCTTTTTGTGAATTCCAATTGTTTCATTTTTCAACATTAATGTTTTAAATATTTTTGTACAACATTGAGCAATTGTAATATATTGAAATGGATCAATATAATTATTTGTTATATTTAAAAATAACTTTCTATATAACGTACAACCTTTTGCAAGAATTAAAACATCCAATAGACAATAATAAAATATTTCTTTATAGAATTTAAATTCTTTATCTTTAACTTTATTATACCATTCATCAAATATTTTTTTTATTTTTAATTGTCATAGTATTATAACCATAATATTCTTTATTAGGATAAATTCCCTTATATTTTTGATTCTCTGTTGTATTAAAATAATGTGGAAAGTATCCTTTGTTACCTTCAAAACCAAATGTTTTTGGGAAATCAGCTAATTTACACAATGTAAAATTTATAGAATCTATAAATCTTAAATTTATTCCTTTAATAAATATAGATGTTAATTTTAATCCTGAAGAAATTATGTTATGTTCAATTTTATTTTTTACAATGTATCCTAAAATTGGTTGCATGTCATAACCTTTACCATAATGTGAAATAAAAGTGTAGTCTTTAAATTTATCTCTTATGAAATATTCACAAAAGTTGTCTATTACATAATCCGATACACATTCTATCTTTTCTACATCATAAAAACAATTGTCTATATCTAATTCTAATAAGTTTAAATCATCAACATTAAAATCACATTCAAATACTTTTACATAGTTATTTTTGAAACAATATACGTGTTCTAAATCATAAGCTATACAAAAATTCATTACATGTATTCCTGTTTCTTGATTTGCTTCAAAATCAAAATAGATATATTTATTGTCTTTTACTTGTTTTGGTACTGATGGTTTCATATAACATAAGTGTTCTTCATTACTTTCCATGTATTTTTCATAACATATTAAACATATTTTTTCACCACATTTATGATTTTTGCCTGTATATGTTTTATTACATTTTTCACAAACATGTTGTTTTCTAATAGTTGTTACTGTATTATCTTTACATGTATGTTGTTCAGTATAACCAATTAAACATACTTTACAAAATCTACATTTAGCCAAAAATCCTGTTATATGTGTTACTGTATCAAAATGTTCATCATGATAATATAAATATATTTGTTCATTATATTCTTCATTACCATTATATACAATATATTCTATACTATTTGAAGAAAAAAATAATTATTCTCATTTTAAGATAATTTTCAAAAGTTTTTAAATCATCCAAATCATTGCCTTCTTCTTTTATTTCTACTCCTGATTGTTCATGTAAATCTGTAGCAACTCTTTTTTGTAATGGTCTACCTTCTTTTATGTGTTTTAACTGAGAATATGTAAAATCTTTCAACAACTTGTTTGAAGCTAAAGAAGTTACCATTGCTCTTGCTAAACATATTTTATCATTATTTTTTATTTGGATAATACTACGTTTATTTATTACATCGAATATTTTTAAACCTCTACCTTTATCTTTTATATTAGGTATAATAGTGACTTCAAAAATAACTTCTTCTAAATTTAACTCTTCAGCACTATTTAATAATCTTTCCATTTGATCCATGAATAACGGTTTAACTGTATTGTATGTTCTCATAGGCCATTGTTTATGTTTAGTAATTATAATTTCATGAAGGGGTATTATTTTAATTCTTCCATTAGGGTAATCTTTTATAGAATAATCTATCATATGATCAAAAGCATTTGTAAATGTTTCTCGTGTTTTGTCTTTTAGACTAATTTTGTAATCAAATACATAAATATTTACTTTATGTTTATATTTTTTTGTTAAAACAAGTTTGTATGAATCTTCTCGCTTGGATAAAATTTAGTCCCTTTTTGCTTCCATTTTTTAAGAAACAATTTTAGTTATATTTAAAATTTCTAAAATAAATCTAACAAATAAATTGGCAGATGAATTACATCATAGAGTTGTAAAATCTTTTCCTAAAAGACGTGTTTACGTAAATTCAATAGATCAAACATGGGCAGTTGATTTGGTAGATATGCAAAAATATTCAAAACAAAATAAACATTATAAATACTTATTAGCAGTTATAGATGTATTTAGTAAATATGGTTGGTTAATTCCATTAAAAAATAAAACAGGAGTAACGGTAAGTGAAGCATTTAAAACACTATTTAAAGAAAGAAAACCTTCCTTTGTGTGGTCAGATAAAGGATCAGAATTCTATAATCGGCAAGTAAAAGAATTCTTAAAAGATAATAACATAAAATTATATTCTTCCGAAAATGAAGAAAAATCTAGTGTAGTTGAACGCTGGATAGGAACGATGAAACAACATATGTTTAAATATTTTACTACCTCTGGAACTTTTAAATATTATGATGTATTGGATAGATTAGTTAAAAACTATAATAATACGGTACATTCTTCAATTAAAATGACACCAGTTGAAGCAAGTAAATTAAAAAATGAATTAACAGTGTATAAAAATTTATATCCAGAAAAAAAAGAAAAAAATAAAAAACCTAAATTTAAAGTAGGAGATAGAGTAAGAATAACAAAAAAGAAAGGTCATTTTGAAAAGGGTTATACAACTCGTTGGACAAAAGAAATATTTGTAATTGAAAAAGTTTTAAATACAAACCCTATTACTTATAAAATAAAAGATTTAAAAAATGAAGAAATTATAGGTTCTTTTTATGAAGAAGAATTACAGATGACTAAATTTTAGATTTTTTTTTCGCTGTACTGCCGGCTATTTTTTTTTTTTTTTTTGGGAAGGGGGGTCAAAAATTTTTTTCACTTTTTCTGTGTAACTATTTTGGGGGGTGTTTTTGTGCCTATTTTTTTGGGGGGGTCAAAAAAATATAGGGTTTTTTGTGCTGTTTTTGCTTTTTTTGATAAAACTTATGTAATTTTTAGGTCTTTTGAGGGTTTTTTAGGTGGTCATTTTTTTTTGGGGGGGGAGGGGGGTTGGAGGTAAGGGATATTGTGTCTCAGTGCCATGGTTCAGGTTGGATGCTCCTAATGGAGTAGGTTACCAGGGCATCCATGGCCACTTATTAGTTTTTGCACATGTAATCAAAACTTGTTTACTGGGGTTAATTTTATCAAATTCACAAAATATGGTAATCATTGAAAATAAACCTGGTAATCAAACTAGAAGTGTGTTTTTGATACAACAAGAGGCTCTCAAGAGCATGTATCGCTCATCTGGACCATAGATGACTCGAAATTCATTTCCAGTAGGGTCCAATGTTTAACTATGTTCACCTTGGATTGGATAAAGACATGCAAAAATGCAAATTTGAAGGGGGCCGCCAGAGGTCTTTTGTGATCAAGTTTATTTCCAATGGGATTAGTGGTTTCAAGTCTTTTAATGGCATCCAATATAAACTATCTTAATTTGGGTAGGGGTTTCCCTTAAAATTTAGGTAATGATTATGCAAAAATCAAAACATTAAAAGCCCCTTTCAAAAAATAATTGGGCAGGGGTTCTCCTTATTAACTAGTGTTTACACATTTCTGAAAACAAAACATTAAATTTAGCAGAATACTTTTTTTTTATCATTTCAGTTTTTTTGTTTAGTTTCAATGGCAACCGTAAGCTCCACCATCCATTACAACCCATATCAGAACACCATTCAAAAACAATGGGGCAAGGGTTCCCCCTTATAATCAAGGTAATACATATTGCTGAAATTAAAACATTCACTCCCCCTTTTACAAAAACATTTGGGCAAGGGTTCCCCTTGTAATCTAGCTTATACATAGTGCTGAAATCACATATAAAATGTCTAGCAGAATACCTTTTTTCTAAAATTTAGTTTTCTGGTCTGGTTTCCATGGCAACTGAGAGCTCCATCCATTACCAGACCACAATTCAAATAAAACTTTGGACAATAGTTCCCATAAAAAAATCATAGAGTCCAATGTTCAAACTATGTTCCCCGCTGGCGGCCATCTTGGAAAAGTACCATCCTGCCGAATACCTTTTTTAGATGAGGACCATTATGAGTAAGTTTGGTAATAATTGGGCTGGTACTTTCTGAGAAGAAGATCTTTGAATGCGTTTCCCATTGGGTACATTGTTAAAACTATGTTCCCCGCTGGCGGCCATCTTGGATGAGGTACAGACCTGTCAGATACCTTTTTTGGAAGGAACCATCTAAAGACCATTTTGCCTAAGTTTGGTTATAATTGGACTAGTAGTTTCTGAGAAGATCTTTGAATGCATATTCCAATTGGGTCAAATGTTAAAACTATGTTCCTTGCTGGCGGCCACCTTGGATGAGGTACGGACCTGCTGGATACCTTTTTTGAAAGGGACCATCTAAGGACCATTGTGACTAAGTTTGGTTATAATTGGAATGTAATTTCTAAAAAGATCTTTGAATATATTTTCCATAGGGTCCAATGTTAAAACTATGTTCCCCGCTGTCGGCCATCTTAGATGGGGTACGGACCTGCAGGATACCTTTTTTGGGAAGGGACCATCTAAGGACCATTGTGACTAAATTTGGTGCTAATTAGACTAGCAGTTTCTGAGATCTTTGAATGTTTTTTCCATAGGGTCCAATGTTAAAACTATGTTCCCCGCTGGCGGCCATCTTGGATGGGGTACGGACCTGCAGGATACCTTTTTTGGGAAGGGACCATCTAAGGACCATTGTGACTAAATTTGGTGCTAATTAGACTAGCAGTTTCTGAGAAGATCTTTGAATGTTTTTTCCATAGAGTCCAATGCTAAAACTCTGTTACCCGCTGGCGGCCATCTTGGATGGGGTACGGACCTGCCGGATACCTTTTTGGGAAGGGACCATCTAAGGACCATTGTGACTAAATTTGGTTATAATTGGAATGTAATTTCTAAGAAGATCTTTGAATGTCTTTTCCATAGGGTCCAATGTTCAAACTATGTTCCCCGCTTTCGACAAATCTTGGATGGGGTACGGACCTGCCGGATACCTTTTTGGGGAGGGACCATCTAAGGACCATTGTAACTAATTTGGTGCTAATTAGACTAGAAGTTTCTGAGAAGAAGATCTTTAAATGTCTTTTCCATAGGGTCCAATGTTTAAACTATACTCCCCGCTGCCAAGAGCGCATGATACGCTCGTCCAATGTCAACTCGAACTTTATGGCATTGTTGGACCACAACAAAATTTTGATTGAAAAAAAAATCAAACAGAATATGTGCCTTACCAAGATGTAAGCATTTAACAAATATCAAATTAATATGTAAAGTTAATACAAAGAAAGGTGCAAAAAATGTTTAAGTCCAAGGGCTATAACTGTCCACAAAAATCATTAAACAGGAACCAAATTTAAACTTAATCAATAATTTATAACCATACAATCATAAACTATATATCAAATCAACATATTCACACATTGTAAAGAAAAGGTGGAGAAACTGATGTTTTTCAAAAATTTACAAAGTCCAAGGGCCATAACTCTGTATAAAATCAACTTACAAAAACCAAATTCGAACTTGATCTGTATCTCACCTAGATATAGTCATATACAAAATATCAAATCAATATGTGAAGCAGTTACAGAAAATATCTCCGGAAACCTATTATTTTTCAAAATTACGTTATGTCTAAGAGTCATAACTCTGTACAAAGTCCACCAACTGGAACCAAATTCAAACTTGATCTTTATCTCGCCTAGATATACTCATAAACCAAATATGAAATCAATATGTCAAGTGGTTACAGAGAAAACTCCGGAAACCAATATTTATCAAAATTTCACTAAGTCCAAAGGCCATAACTCTGTACAAAATCAACCGACCAGAACCAAATTCGAACATGATCTGTATCTCACCTAGATATACTCCTATACTAAATATCAAATCAATATGTCAAGCGGTTACAGTAAAAATCTCCGGAAACCAAAAAGTTAACGGAAGGACGGAGGGTATACCATAATACGTCCGTCTTTCGACGGGCGTATAAAAATTGAACTCCTTGCAAGGTGAAGGTCAAAATGTTTACTACATACCAAAATTAAACATCCTAGTACTTAACTTGCAAGGTCAAGGTCACAATGTCTACTACAAACCAAAATTGAACATCCTAGCACTTCAGGTTTCCATTGCAGAAGCAAGTTAAAATTTCAGCTGACTACGATGACGTCAATATGCCAGTTGTATGACAATAACTCTTCAAAACATTCGTCCATAGGGACTAATATGACTAAGAAGTCTTCAAAATATGCTTGCTTTAATTGTAACTACTTTCTCAGTTGAAATTCAGAAAAAGATTTTTTCAGAAACTAAAAAAAAGATATAAAATTCTTTAAATAATGTTTATTTTTAATTGTTGCCACTTTCTTGGTTAACATTTTTACACAAATGAAATACAAGTTGAATTAAATTTTCATCCCTCACTGTTGTCTGTAGGCAAGGGTGTGACTGAAGATGTTATCCACTGTTTATTTATACCAAATATTGTAATTCTTCCTCAGTGGTTATTTGTAATGAATACTTAAACAGAAGTGCACTCTCAAAATGCTGAATTTTATGGGATGTTGACAATATTCTTTCTGTAAGGAATGATACATGCTCATCGGAATTTACTTTTCTCCCTATAACACTGAAGTCTGAATGTTCTTGCATTATTATGGTAGACTAGCTGACTCTCAGCATATTTGTAGATTCAAACTACATTCTAAGTATCACAACTCCATATATATGCCAAAGTCAGTATACTTTACATGCTTCTGTCCTGGCCTAAAAAATAAAAAAAAATGAACAATGCATTTGTAAACATGGAAATCAACACAGACATAAGAATATAGGTATAAAACATATGTTATTGAAGTCACATCCCAGTAATTAAATAATTCATATACAATTTATGGTACGGTTTGGCATATAAAACCTTATTTTTATTCTTCTCATTGTGTTTATACATAGACCTTGTCAAATCACTGGTACCATAGGAGTGATAGGACCAAATGAATCTTAAGTGGGAAATTTTAAGCAAGCTTAATGCTACATGTATACATTCTTTTAATCTGGCTTTGTGATTATTCTTTCCACTTTTGGACCTTATAATTCTTTTAGTTTTGGTTTTCAATTTGGTTTTAATGTAAATCAATTGTTTACAATGCATAAAAAATGGAATAATAAAATGGATTCAAATATTCTGCTATTGGTTGTTAAGGATGTACTCTGGCCTGGAGCCAAAATTCTAAAGTAAACTTTCCAACCCTTTTTCTTTAAATTTTCTTACCATAGTATAAAATCAATATAAGAACGCACAGAGTGTTTCAGTTACAAAACACTATGGTCTGATGTTAAATTAAGTACTGTGCTGGCGGCCATGTTTTTTGTCAGATCGTAACAAAATGAGCAATCTTTGTTAAGGACCTCCCATACATCATTGTAAATTTTAGTTGACTTTGCTTCAATGGTTAAAGAGGAGTTGATGAAAATGATGTTTTCCCCATAGGGTCCAATGTTAAATATAAGTTAGGCGATGCCGGCCATGTTTTTGTTGGATCGGAACGAAATCAGCAATCTTTGTTAAGGACCTTCCATACATCATTCATGTAAAGTTTGGTTGAATTTCCTTCAATGGTTTCAGGGGAGTTGATGAAAATGTTGTTTTCCCTTGGGTTCCAATGTTAAATAGAAGTTCTGCGCTGGTGGTCATGTTCTTAGTGGGATCGGAACGAAATGACCAATCTTTGTAAAGGACCTTTCATTCATGATTCCTGTAAAGTTTGTTTGAATTTGCTTCAGTGGTTTCAGGAGAGTCCATGAAAATGTCGTTTTCCCCAAAGGGTCCAATGTTAATGAGATCCGCACTGGTGGCCATGTTTTTTGTCGGATTGGAACAAAATGAGCAATGTTTGTTAGGGACCTTCCATAGATTATCCCGTAAAGTTTGGTTGAATTTGCTTCATCGGTTTCAGACATATGTCAGAGGAGTTGATGAAAATGTGAAAAGTTAAAAGACAGACAGTAGAACTTAGTAAT
This sequence comes from Modiolus philippinarum, assembly GCA_002080025.1. NCBI lineage: Eukaryota > Metazoa > Mollusca > Bivalvia > Mytilida > Modiolidae > Modiolus > Modiolus philippinarum. Next base: position 256,094 of record MJUU01009895.1, read on the forward strand.
TTTTGGGTTGGTTAGTAAAATAGGGTACATAGATTGTCCACGCAACTCCTTCAGTTTTGATGCTAGGAAGTTTATATTTTACATTTTATTTGTACCTATATTGAAGATGTGCATGTTGTAAGGATTTTTATTTTGGTCCGTTTTTTTTTTAAATATACATTGTTAAACTTTTTTTTTGTGATTTAGCAATGTTTAGAAATACAGGGTACATACTACATATATATAGTTTATCTGTGCAACTCCTATAGTAACGTGTTTAGCAGGGGTATCATATGCGTCTTACAGACACAAATATCTTCACTAAGAAATCCCAATTTGATGCAATTTTGTGTGGGTGGGCATTTTCGTGAAAATCAGTAAAAAATAAATTCCCCCACCCAATCGCCCTATATTTTTGTCATTAACAGTCTGTCAATTAAACAATATAATTTTTATGGTTAACAGCAGTGTTTTTCTTTCCCTTTATCAGTTAACACAAAATAAAATTAAACAGATCAGTAAGCACCAAATGGTCCAAAACTGTAGACAACTGATAATTATTCCACAAAAAACATTAACAACCAGCTGAAAATGCATAAAACATCAACAGGAAAGGTAGTTATGAATAACTTACCAGTCTTCGCTCTAGACCTCACTTGCCTGAAGCCTGAAGAAAGTTATTTCTGTGTCGGACAAGTTTAAACTGTACAGCCACCTGTCCGAACAAGTGCTTTAAATGTATGTCCTAAGCAATCCTAGCATTTTTTTATACCTTTCATCAGTTAAAAATCAGTTTTGAAAAGAGAGCACCATTTTCACTTAGGTACATGTATTAGAAATGGTCTACCTGCCTTACTTGTATATTACAGAAAACCTGTTTTTTTATCTTGCCCAAATTAAAATTACTTGTCAATTTGTCGTTCAAGTCAAATTATGCTTGAACAAGTACAAAAAAGAAAGTACATGTACTTGCCTGATTGCGCAAGTTGGGTGGAAAAATGAAAACAAAGTCTGCAGTCGAAAAAAAAAATAGGAAAAAAACTGGCATTTGAAAATTTAATTTTAATCAGAAAACATCTTTATACATTTCCAAATTTACATGTATATTTGGTCAATTTTGGATGTTCATGAGTAGTCAGTTCTCACTATGACAGTAGACACATCTGTGTGACAGACATTATTAACTATGACATTTACAATAAATGGTCTTAAGGGAGCAACCATTTGATTTTTATATGGGGGGTGCAATTAGGATTTCGAAAAAAAAAATCCAGGATCAGAAATTCGGCAAAATAAAATATCATGAAAGGAGGAATCTGAAAAAAATAACCAAAATGACAAATATGGATCAAAAATTCTGGCTAGGACCGAAAAAAATGGCAGGATTACTTCGCGTGTGAAAAAAATTGTCAGGCTTAAAACTTGCTTAAAAATATCCAGGATCAGATGCCCCTTCCTTGCCCCGGCAGTGACATTTGGCAGAGATATGTGTAATTTTTGTTAATGAAACAAATATAATCAGGAGTAAAACAAGCTTCAAGGTGTACGTGTATGTGTTTGTGTCAGGAAAGGTGTGTGAATGGTACATGTCCAAGAGAAGTAAATTTTGCTAGCTGTTATATCTCATGGGATCCCTGACAGGCAATAAATAGACAATAGACAATAGATTTATTTGCACATACACAGTTACAATAACTGGCCAAGGCGCAATATTATAAGCTTACGTTGAAGTATCATAGATATACGTGTATGTTATGGTGTATAGGTATATATAACAAAATAGTGCACACATTAAAACAGTTATATATTTTTTTGTCTTGGGTATATTAGGGTGAAAAGACACGCCGTTAACAACTACCCCCCCCCC